>DVOY01000235.1:0-12909 GCA_018237585.1 Apyrrothrix maculosa | reverse complement strand
CTGACTATCGCTCTAAAGTAACGTATTGGAATTCACTATTGTAGGAACACTGTGCTCTCTGATGAACATTATTTGAGTAAGTATTTTTTTTGTACTTAAAAAATGTTCTTTTCGCATTTAACTATTACCCACCATCGTACTGCGCTATATTATACAATATGTTTATTCAATTCTTTTAATGACATATTTAATGACTCTACAATATGAAATATTTAATGACGTCATTTTCCGAAGCAGTTATGCATTTATGGCATACTTCATTTTTTTTATTCAACCCGAGGGTTGTGTGGCAGAAATAGCTTTCAACGACTTAACACTCTCGCTCATATTTAAACCATATAGTTTATTTGTTTTAAAACGTTTTTTTTATAATATTTTCAAACAATTATAAAATCATCTCACTGAAAGAAATTCTTACTATGGAATTCACAGTTACTTGTTGCCTAGATAACAATGTTAAAAGGCTTTATTGAATTAATATATAAGGTAAGAAATAAATCGCGCCAAGAAACAGGCAGCAAGTTTTATACAATTTGTTCGATGCGACTTGGTAACGCTACACCACACCACTTTCTTATATTGCATTTCTGCGGCGAAGTTTCTAGTAAAGGTACAAAATCAAATGGTTAAATTATTTCACTTCGGTAGTTAAAAATCGAATAGTTCCTAAAATAAAAGCTACTCTTCAAATGAGTAACACAACGCTTGGAGAAAATCCATTCAAACTCCAAGACATTGTGATTGCTTAAGCGTATACCTAACCTACTGATGTTTCTTGTTTGAAACAAACACGTGTCAGTGAAGTATGTAATTCACATACATACATAAAAATATATATAGTCATGCTTGTTTATCACAAGGGTAGGCAGAGAGTAATGGTTTGCTTCGGATATGATCCTAGAAAACTTAATTTGGCTTTTATAGATTCATTACAAACCGTAAAACATGCGAGTCTATTAAAATTACTTTTGTCTTGATCTTAGATCTGCCTCATTTGAACCTACCATTCAATGACCCTTATACTCGTAAATATATTTCGTTACTCTTTTAATATTCTACACATGCCTCATTTCATGGTGCATATAACAGAAGTAGTAAAATGATGGAGTGCTAAACTCCTCTGTCTACCCTTCGGGGATATCCAGGCGAGATGTTATGTCACCCCGGAGTCTTGGTTTCAAATTCTAGCAAGGAACTATAATTATACAAAGTTCTGAAATAGTACTCGCTAAAACAATGAACTTCTCGGAAACTTTCGCAGGGAAACTACATAACATAGAATTCTCTATAAATTAACCAGTACGGCAGAATGGTTAACCCTAGAATGATTAATCATCGCATTCTGACCCATGTCGCGTATCCCGTGATACGTGTCCAACAGTAGAACATTAAAAGGGTTAATTATTATTAAGAGCTAAATACCCGTAATAATCTTTCATCGATATTCGCTATATATTGTTTAATTAAAAAAGGACAATCAACAAATATTCTCTAGCAAAAACATTAACATATAAGTCCATTATCGAAGCAGAAATTTCCATCTGCATTTGTGTAGAGAGAATTCAATAGCGCGAGATAAGCTTTCCAATTTTACTTGTTTGCTAAACAAATTACATCGGCTCATCTTGCACACGTGTCACGAAATCCTGATCCAATCCCACGCTGAGTAAGGTAATTCTCTATAGGAAAGAAGGTGAGATAATTTAATTCAATACTGCATATAGCCTTAAGTAATAAACTTACACTCGAATAGCTTCTGCGCTTGCTGAATACACAAAATAGGGCGAAACAAAAAGGGTATAACATTTAATTTCTGTTACAATTTATCTTGTTTTTGTGAACACGAAAATATCTTTACTAAATATACAATGCTACATAACGATTAATAGATACAAAAGATGTCCGTTGTAAGATACGTGTTCTTTCTCGATACGTTGGAAATTTAACTTTACAGGTTCTTTCTCAATACGTTGGAAATTTATCTGTTCACTAAAAGTGATTCCCACTTGCTTACCTAATTGGTGCTACTATTTCAGCCTAGTATCATGCATAGGCTAATGGCTAAGAAACTGAACGATTCTCTGGGACACTACTGGAATGGTTAAAATTATGAACTGTGTAGGACGCCTAAATAAGTTACGCATTAATAAAACACACGTGCTACGTCACTATCACGTACCTATATGGCCCAGCGGACCTATAGCAAAACGCAAATAATATAAAATTTAAATTAATTAAATAACTCTTGCCTCACAATAGTCTTTAAACGCCGTAATATTATATTTTTCACATCAGTAAGCACGTCGTCCTTACATACACAGGATGGAAGCAGAACAGAACAGAACTCATGTACATAGCCTGGCCTAGTCCGTGGATTTTATTAATATTTTGTTAAATATATTAACATATTTCATAACACTGTAACGGCGTTATTATTACTTAAAAAAAATTGTAATTTAGGAACACGACAGAAGACCTTCATAATCTACACCGCGTCTGCATGTTCATATTAACTACACCATAAGGCAAGGTTAGAATCCCATGGGACGTCATGGGGTGGGTTTGTCTGGTAGGGCGGTTTTAGTTTGTTTATTGACTTTCGACCCTAACACGAGAGTATGTGGTCGTACTTGTGATGAAGGCTAAAAGTGCCTCATAGTAATCCGCGGGTCGATACTCGTTCATAAAAAATATGGAGCAACGCTGTGTGCTATTAAACATAAAGTGGAATCCCGGCTACAAGAGAGACTACCAAATAAAGTCCAGAAAATCCAGAATTACGCGTAGTGAATATTTAATTCCACACTTCACAATTTTTATTTAAATCGTTTGTTTCTTTGGATATATAGTACTCGAAGTAAGGATTCGTATTTTTTTCTCACAAATCAATTTACTCAGTGAACAAACACTATGCATATTAAATTATAAATCGCGGAATGTTCGAGGGAATATTTGTATTAGTAGGAAACAGCGATTAATAAATGGCGAACTGGAGTAAAATTGTCCTATAACAAAAATACAGTAGAAATGCGAAAAACTATTTTTTTATATCATATTAATTCGCACCAAATATTGTAGCACCTCCAAAGAACGGAATATAAAATTTTGTTTTTTGGAAAACAAATTATACAGTTATCGATCGAATAATCAATTTAATATTTCGAATTAGTGTTCGAATTTTAATATTTGTTAATACATAAAATCTTTTATAAACAATCTTTAGCATTATAATGTTACGGAAATGTAATATTTTCGTACGGTAATCTAGAATGCCAAAAATGTAAACTGTAGGATATAAAATTTTAAGGATAAGGATCTCTGTAAGGGTTGAGATATTTAGCACTCGGTGCTCTCTGCCTACCCCATCAGGGCCACGACGTGAAGATACATATGTATAAAATGTTAGGGGGATAACACTGTTTAAATTATGCCAGGTTATAAAAATATCATTATCAAATGTGTTTTTAAACAAAAAATGAATTGTTAACCAATGTACGCTTCAAAAGTAATCTTTCGACTAACCATTGAAAACCGATTTCATCTGAGAAAACTTCTTCACGAAAGTTATAAACTGTATAACCGGGACAAGTTATTCATAAAAATTGAAACTGATAGGCCAAGCACTACGTTACTTTAGTTTTCGCTGACAGACATGCGTATAGAATATTCAATAAGTTAGTCTTGTTTTTTTATGTCTTTTCCAATCTGTTACATAGATTTACATAACTTTTTAGTATCAAGTCTATACAATAGTTTAAGTAAAACCACGTATTTACTTTGACATATTTAGCTCTCATCTATAAATAATAATAATAAATATCTTGGGACATCTACACACACGGCCATCTAATCCCAAAGTAAGCATCAAGAGAGCTTGTGTCATGGTAACCAGACGGCTGATAAATTACATATATACATAGAAATATATACTTATATAGATTTTTTTACACCCAGACACAGAACAAATACCTGTGTTCATTACACAAATATTTATTCTGGGTGAGAATCGAACCCACGACCGGCGCAACAGTCAGGTTCACTAACCACAGCCAGTCAAATCAGTCAAGTCAGTCTATGACACCCTGGTATCCATTTCATTTCCCTACTCAAAGGGTCAGGGTTCGAATTCCCGGGCAACTTTTACCAAGTTGTGTAAGGCATGTACACGCCCAATACTTTTCTATAATGTCCTCCACAGAACAAGATTTTTTTAATCTACACTTGGTAGCGTGCCAGCCTACGGCCCTTCGTTTATTGCCGGAAATCAACAGTATATCAGAGACGAGTAAGAGAATAACAGGTTTAAGCTCCCTAGTTATTTTTACCTTTACTCTGGTACATATATAGTAAACTTGATGATTGCTATAGTTTCAACGCGTGTTTTTAAACTACGTTAGCTCGCAGTTATTTGTGCAAAAATAGAAAACAATCAGGATTTTTTTTATAAAAAACAAATCAAAGTCTTATGTTATAGCATCATCTATACTCGCGTTGTAAAAACATTAAATTCTGCTCACTAGAATGTTGCAATTTTCTTTAAACAATGAAGATATGATTTATCTCAATCCATTTTTGCCAGAGCTTCTTCCTGCGCAATACCTACTACATACATAGGACTTGCGCACTTCTCCTATGTGTAAGAATTGAAACCGCGAATTTACTCGTACAAATATATGTAGTAAAATTTTAAAAAGTGAGTCCAAAATGCTCGAAAGATACATAACTTTATTGCTTACACCACATTAGGAATATTACAATCTATATACCGTATTCTAATCTATACAGAAGTATTAGAAAGAAAGAAAATAACTTTATTTGCATAATAAAGTAGCAAAGAGTTTGTAATAAGAAAACTAGAGATAATCTATGCAAACCGTTTTTATTCTCCCGACCCTTTTTACGTTCCACAGGATGATATGCTTATGGCCATAGTCTACCACGCTGGCAAAGGAGTGGCAAAGAAACTTAATCCATGTTTTGAAACAATTTACACCAAAGTATAGTATTGATCTGTCGAACGTCTGTCCAATTTCTAATATTACTACCTACCTATCAATACTCGAGCATTGCATATATTATGTACTTAGCGTTTTGTCGATTTACAATGGACAGTGTAACGTAACATCACGCCTGCAATCCCCGAAGTGGTAGACAGAAGAGTGTAGGATACTCCCAGGTTTCACCAATTAAATATCGAATATAATATAGAATATTCAATTTTCAAAGATAATGTTTACAGAAATAATCAACAACGCATTATTGACAGCATATAACTGGGCATTAAGAATGTTAACAATTTATGTTATATTAATTTAAAACATAGCGAAACGTGCGGTTTTAACCTTGTACAGTTACTAATAAACAAACACACTTTCAAACTGGCAAACAGCACTCGTAATGTGGCGACCAATAAAAAGGCGCGTAGTACT
Organism: Apyrrothrix maculosa; assembly: GCA_018237585.1. Taxonomy (NCBI): domain Eukaryota; kingdom Metazoa; phylum Arthropoda; class Insecta; order Lepidoptera; family Hesperiidae; genus Apyrrothrix; species Apyrrothrix maculosa. The sequence goes on along the minus strand of DVOY01000235.1, from coordinate 7,480 downwards.
CTCCCACGTTACACCAGTTATGTTTATGTCCATTATGGAATAGGTAGTTAATCTATTGTCCTCCACCGTGTTCAAATCCAGACTTCAAGCCAAGCCAAGCCAGTACTAGAAATTTCTAGTAGAAAACCTAAATTAGAAAAACCCAATAGAACTCGGCCCGGAGTTTGAAACCACGACCTCTCGATCGGCAATCGCATTTGCAACCAACACGACCAACGAAGCAGCCAAATTTAAATAGGTACCATATATATAAATAAAATTAGGTAAACATTTGTACAAGCACCGCCTCTCACAACAAACGATGCTTTCGTTATCGACGTGTCGCTTATCAGTATTCAGAGACCGTTTCGTCAAAGCTCATTAAAACTTATAATATACCAGTATCCCGGATACTGTCCGGATTTAGGTGCTTAGCGGTTAATCAGTTGGATTTTCTCGGACTGTGTTACATGAATATTGAAGGGTCTTAAGTACGCACACGTGCCTATGTAAAATTATTACTTGTTCCCGAAACTTGTAGTTGGCCAGTGTTATGTCCTTGTTTCCAAATTTTGATGTAATTAACCCGGTTTGAAACAAGTTTACAGTTTTAGCGATGATAATATGGTACACTATAATATTAAAAAAAAATTAACGAATGTTAGGATGTTATTGGAGTGCCTGCCTCGTTGGTGGAGTGGTTGTAGAGTGCGACTGTCGATGGAGAAGTCCTGGGTTCAAATACCGGGTCAGGTACTATTGGTCCTGATAGTACCTGATACTTACTATAAGGTACTAGTACGATATTGAACTAGCACCTTCTTTGTTATATAAACAGATGTATGTGTTATATTCATAAATAATCTTATCTTACATATTATTGTTGTAATCAGAACGCTTGTTTTCGAGCGAAAACGCTGACGACATTGGCATATGGAATTTCCTGTACCACTTAGAAATGTTCTCATTTTCTTTGCACTACTATAGATACATTTCTCGGGACTATATACAATCAATCGAAATATAATCATTCATTCATACAAGTTTAATTCGTATAATATTTGCGTGTTATCATTATTTGCAGTAAAAAGTCCCGAGAAATGTATCTATAGTAGTGCAAAGAAAATGAGAACATTTCTAAGTGGTACAGGAAATTCCATATGCCAATGTCGTCAGCGTTTTCGCTCGAAAACAAGCGTTCTGATTACAACAATAATATGTAAGATAAGATTATTTATGAATATAACACATACATCTGTTTATATAACAAAGAAGGTGCTAGTTCAATATCGTACTAGTACCTTATAGTAAGTATCAGGTACTATCAGGACCAATAGTACCTGACCCGGTATTTGAACCCAGGACTTCTCCATCGACAGTCGCACTCTACAACCACTCCACCAACGAGGCAGGCACTCCAATAACATCCTAACATTCGTTAATTTTTTTTTAATATTATAGTGTACCATATTATCATCGCTAAAACTGTAAACTTGTTTCAAACCGGGTTAATTACATCAAAATTTGGAAACAAGGACATAACACTGGCCAACTACAAGTTTCGGGAACAAGTAATAATTTTACATAGGCACGTGTGCGTACTTAAGACCCTTCAATATTCATGTAACACAGTCCGAGAAAATCCAACTGATTAACCGCTAAGCACCTAAATCCGGACAGTATCCGGGATACTGGTATATTATAAGTTTTAATGAGCTTTGACGAAACGGTCTCTGAATACTGATAAGCGACACGTCGATAACGAAAGCATCGTTTGTTGTGAGAGGCGGTGCTTGTACAAATGTTTACCTAATTTTATTTATATATATGGTACCTATTTAAATTTGGCTGCTTCGTTGGTCGTGTTGGTTGCAAATGCGATTGCCGATCGAGAGGTCGTGGTTTCAAACTCCGGGCCGAGTTCTATTGGGTTTTTCTAATTTAGGTTTTCTACTAGAAATTTCTAGTACTGGCTTGGCTTGGCTTGAAGTCTGGATTTGAACACGGTGGAGGACAATAGATTAACTACCTATTCCATAATGGACATAAACATAACTGGTGTAACGTGGGAGAGTACTACGCGCCTTTTTATTGGTCGCCACATTACGAGTGCTGTTTGCCAGTTTGAAAGTGTGTTTGTTTATTAGTAACTGTACAAGGTTAAAACCGCACGTTTCGCTATGTTTTAAATTAATATAACATAAATTGTTAACATTCTTAATGCCCAGTTATATGCTGTCAATAATGCGTTGTTGATTATTTCTGTAAACATTATCTTTGAAAATTGAATATTCTATATTATATTCGATATTTAATTGGTGAAACCTGGGAGTATCCTACACTCTTCTGTCTACCACTTCGGGGATTGCAGGCGTGATGTTACGTTACACTGTCCATTGTAAATCGACAAAACGCTAAGTACATAATATATGCAATGCTCGAGTATTGATAGGTAGGTAGTAATATTAGAAATTGGACAGACGTTCGACAGATCAATACTATACTTTGGTGTAAATTGTTTCAAAACATGGATTAAGTTTCTTTGCCACTCCTTTGCCAGCGTGGTAGACTATGGCCATAAGCATATCATCCTGTGGAACGTAAAAAGGGTCGGGAGAATAAAAACGGTTTGCATAGATTATCTCTAGTTTTCTTATTACAAACTCTTTGCTACTTTATTATGCAAATAAAGTTATTTTCTTTCTTTCTAATACTTCTGTATAGATTAGAATACGGTATATAGATTGTAATATTCCTAATGTGGTGTAAGCAATAAAGTTATGTATCTTTCGAGCATTTTGGACTCACTTTTTAAAATTTTACTACATATATTTGTACGAGTAAATTCGCGGTTTCAATTCTTACACATAGGAGAAGTGCGCAAGTCCTATGTATGTAGTAGGTATTGCGCAGGAAGAAGCTCTGGCAAAAATGGATTGAGATAAATCATATCTTCATTGTTTAAAGAAAATTGCAACATTCTAGTGAGCAGAATTTAATGTTTTTACAACGCGAGTATAGATGATGCTATAACATAAGACTTTGATTTGTTTTTTATAAAAAAAATCCTGATTGTTTTCTATTTTTGCACAAATAACTGCGAGCTAACGTAGTTTAAAAACACGCGTTGAAACTATAGCAATCATCAAGTTTACTATATATGTACCAGAGTAAAGGTAAAAATAACTAGGGAGCTTAAACCTGTTATTCTCTTACTCGTCTCTGATATACTGTTGATTTCCGGCAATAAACGAAGGGCCGTAGGCTGGCACGCTACCAAGTGTAGATTAAAAAAATCTTGTTCTGTGGAGGACATTATAGAAAAGTATTGGGCGTGTACATGCCTTACACAACTTGGTAAAAGTTGCCCGGGAATTCGAACCCTGACCCTTTGAGTAGGGAAATGAAATGGATACCAGGGTGTCATAGACTGACTTGACTGATTTGACTGGCTGTGGTTAGTGAACCTGACTGTTGCGCCGGTCGTGGGTTCGATTCTCACCCAGAATAAATATTTGTGTAATGAACACAGGTATTTGTTCTGTGTCTGGGTGTAAAAAAATCTATATAAGTATATATTTCTATGTATATATGTAATTTATCAGCCGTCTGGTTACCATGACACAAGCTCTCTTGATGCTTACTTTGGGATTAGATGGCCGTGTGTGTAGATGTCCCAAGATATTTATTATTATTATTTATAGATGAGAGCTAAATATGTCAAAGTAAATACGTGGTTTTACTTAAACTATTGTATAGACTTGATACTAAAAAGTTATGTAAATCTATGTAACAGATTGGAAAAGACATAAAAAAACAAGACTAACTTATTGAATATTCTATACGCATGTCTGTCAGCGAAAACTAAAGTAACGTAGTGCTTGGCCTATCAGTTTCAATTTTTATGAATAACTTGTCCCGGTTATACAGTTTATAACTTTCGTGAAGAAGTTTTCTCAGATGAAATCGGTTTTCAATGGTTAGTCGAAAGATTACTTTTGAAGCGTACATTGGTTAACAATTCATTTTTTGTTTAAAAACACATTTGATAATGATATTTTTATAACCTGGCATAATTTAAACAGTGTTATCCCCCTAACATTTTATACATATGTATCTTCACGTCGTGGCCCTGATGGGGTAGGCAGAGAGCACCGAGTGCTAAATATCTCAACCCTTACAGAGATCCTTATCCTTAAAATTTTATATCCTACAGTTTACATTTTTGGCATTCTAGATTACCGTACGAAAATATTACATTTCCGTAACATTATAATGCTAAAGATTGTTTATAAAAGATTTTATGTATTAACAAATATTAAAATTCGAACACTAATTCGAAATATTAAATTGATTATTCGATCGATAACTGTATAATTTGTTTTCCAAAAAACAAAATTTTATATTCCGTTCTTTGGAGGTGCTACAATATTTGGTGCGAATTAATATGATATAAAAAAATAGTTTTTCGCATTTCTACTGTATTTTTGTTATAGGACAATTTTACTCCAGTTCGCCATTTATTAATCGCTGTTTCCTACTAATACAAATATTCCCTCGAACATTCCGCGATTTATAATTTAATATGCATAGTGTTTGTTCACTGAGTAAATTGATTTGTGAGAAAAAAATACGAATCCTTACTTCGAGTACTATATATCCAAAGAAACAAACGATTTAAATAAAAATTGTGAAGTGTGGAATTAAATATTCACTACGCGTAATTCTGGATTTTCTGGACTTTATTTGGTAGTCTCTCTTGTAGCCGGGATTCCACTTTATGTTTAATAGCACACAGCGTTGCTCCATATTTTTTATGAACGAGTATCGACCCGCGGATTACTATGAGGCACTTTTAGCCTTCATCACAAGTACGACCACATACTCTCGTGTTAGGGTCGAAAGTCAATAAACAAACTAAAACCGCCCTACCAGACAAACCCACCCCATGACGTCCCATGGGATTCTAACCTTGCCTTATGGTGTAGTTAATATGAACATGCAGACGCGGTGTAGATTATGAAGGTCTTCTGTCGTGTTCCTAAATTACAATTTTTTTTAAGTAATAATAACGCCGTTACAGTGTTATGAAATATGTTAATATATTTAACAAAATATTAATAAAATCCACGGACTAGGCCAGGCTATGTACATGAGTTCTGTTCTGTTCTGCTTCCATCCTGTGTATGTAAGGACGACGTGCTTACTGATGTGAAAAATATAATATTACGGCGTTTAAAGACTATTGTGAGGCAAGAGTTATTTAATTAATTTAAATTTTATATTATTTGCGTTTTGCTATAGGTCCGCTGGGCCATATAGGTACGTGATAGTGACGTAGCACGTGTGTTTTATTAATGCGTAACTTATTTAGGCGTCCTACACAGTTCATAATTTTAACCATTCCAGTAGTGTCCCAGAGAATCGTTCAGTTTCTTAGCCATTAGCCTATGCATGATACTAGGCTGAAATAGTAGCACCAATTAGGTAAGCAAGTGGGAATCACTTTTAGTGAACAGATAAATTTCCAACGTATTGAGAAAGAACCTGTAAAGTTAAATTTCCAACGTATCGAGAAAGAACACGTATCTTACAACGGACATCTTTTGTATCTATTAATCGTTATGTAGCATTGTATATTTAGTAAAGATATTTTCGTGTTCACAAAAACAAGATAAATTGTAACAGAAATTAAATGTTATACCCTTTTTGTTTCGCCCTATTTTGTGTATTCAGCAAGCGCAGAAGCTATTCGAGTGTAAGTTTATTACTTAAGGCTATATGCAGTATTGAATTAAATTATCTCACCTTCTTTCCTATAGAGAATTACCTTACTCAGCGTGGGATTGGATCAGGATTTCGTGACACGTGTGCAAGATGAGCCGATGTAATTTGTTTAGCAAACAAGTAAAATTGGAAAGCTTATCTCGCGCTATTGAATTCTCTCTACACAAATGCAGATGGAAATTTCTGCTTCGATAATGGACTTATATGTTAATGTTTTTGCTAGAGAATATTTGTTGATTGTCCTTTTTTAATTAAACAATATATAGCGAATATCGATGAAAGATTATTACGGGTATTTAGCTCTTAATAATAATTAACCCTTTTAATGTTCTACTGTTGGACACGTATCACGGGATACGCGACATGGGTCAGAATGCGATGATTAATCATTCTAGGGTTAACCATTCTGCCGTACTGGTTAATTTATAGAGAATTCTATGTTATGTAGTTTCCCTGCGAAAGTTTCCGAGAAGTTCATTGTTTTAGCGAGTACTATTTCAGAACTTTGTATAATTATAGTTCCTTGCTAGAATTTGAAACCAAGACTCCGGGGTGACATAACATCTCGCCTGGATATCCCCGAAGGGTAGACAGAGGAGTTTAGCACTCCATCATTTTACTACTTCTGTTATATGCACCATGAAATGAGGCATGTGTAGAATATTAAAAGAGTAACGAAATATATTTACGAGTATAAGGGTCATTGAATGGTAGGTTCAAATGAGGCAGATCTAAGATCAAGACAAAAGTAATTTTAATAGACTCGCATGTTTTACGGTTTGTAATGAATCTATAAAAGCCAAATTAAGTTTTCTAGGATCATATCCGAAGCAAACCATTACTCTCTGCCTACCCTTGTGATAAACAAGCATGACTATATATATTTTTATGTATGTATGTGAATTACATACTTCACTGACACGTGTTTGTTTCAAACAAGAAACATCAGTAGGTTAGGTATACGCTTAAGCAATCACAATGTCTTGGAGTTTGAATGGATTTTCTCCAAGCGTTGTGTTACTCATTTGAAGAGTAGCTTTTATTTTAGGAACTATTCGATTTTTAACTACCGAAGTGAAATAATTTAACCATTTGATTTTGTACCTTTACTAGAAACTTCGCCGCAGAAATGCAATATAAGAAAGTGGTGTGGTGTAGCGTTACCAAGTCGCATCGAACAAATTGTATAAAACTTGCTGCCTGTTTCTTGGCGCGATTTATTTCTTACCTTATATATTAATTCAATAAAGCCTTTTAACATTGTTATCTAGGCAACAAGTAACTGTGAATTCCATAGTAAGAATTTCTTTCAGTGAGATGATTTTATAATTGTTTGAAAATATTATAAAAAAAACGTTTTAAAACAAATAAACTATATGGTTTAAATATGAGCGAGAGTGTTAAGTCGTTGAAAGCTATTTCTGCCACACAACCCTCGGGTTGAATAAAAAAAATGAAGTATGCCATAAATGCATAACTGCTTCGGAAAATGACGTCATTAAATATTTCATATTGTAGAGTCATTAAATATGTCATTAAAAGAATTGAATAAACATATTGTATAATATAGCGCAGTACGATGGTGGGTAATAGTTAAATGCGAAAAGAACATTTTTTAAGTACAAAAAAAATACTTACTCAAATAATGTTCATCAGAGAGCACAGTGTTCCTACAATAGTGAATTCCAATACGTTACTTTAGAGCGATAGTCAG
>DVOY01000234.1:0-12910 GCA_018237585.1 Apyrrothrix maculosa | reverse complement strand
ACGAGCCATTCGCCGCCGCGCGCCTTAAAAAAAGAGTCCCGTTGTCGGGCAACGCAACGAAAACATCGTTACTTGCGGCTGGAGCTTTTTAAAAACAGAACGCGGAAAACGATTTTTTTTTAATTTCCACAGTTCGAAGGGGATGGACAAAGATAAAATATTGGAAACAGTGTGAAATTCAAATTTACAATGACGATAACAGTTCCATTAATTGCGCGGGGGATGCGCGGGATCGGAGCTAAGTTCCGACACTCCATTTGTTCGGCTCGAGCGAGCGCCGGCCACGGGACGCATCCTAATTCTTAAAGGGCCATCACCAGACCTTTATGCGTTAATAAAGTTGCTATATAAAAAGAATGGAGGCGTCCGAGGGTAAAGGAAGGGTACGGCTTAAGTGCGCGTTTAAGGCGATGTAGAGGGCGTGCGAATTTGTCAACCGGAGACTGCGGCCATTCAATTGCACGATGATTAAATAAAGACAAGAGATCCTTGTCCTTGTGCCGTGGAAATGTAAGCTTTACACGCCTTTGTCTAACCGTTCGTAACACACCATGTTCTTACTGTGTTTCCGTTTGAGGGCTTTGAGTGACTTGTTTATGAGCTGTTCGATTTTTATGACGGAGCTCGCATGATCTCGTTATGAAGTTATGATTCTTTTATTGATACTGAATCTGTGTTTTAATTTTGTTTTCCGTTATGTTTATTGTTATTAGTTGTTTTATTGGGTGCGTTTCGTTTCTTTTAGTAAAAATGTAGATATGTAACATTTTTATCTTGCCTAACTGTATCACTGGCATAGTTTTGGTTAACTAGTAGTTGAGAATTTTAGAATTCATTCAGTAAACCAATAGCATAATTGACTATATTGGGTAAAAACTTATGAATATATTTTAGTTGTATTTACTATTTCAGTATAAGTCAAACGGCTCCTTCATATTCCCGTTCAAGATGTCACCACAGATAACCTAATCGCGATACCATCCTAAACAAAGCGGAGATCCCTAACGCCTGACTGTTTTATGGGTCGTAGGGGCTTTATTTAACGTTCATACTGATTTTATACATCGGCGTCTTGCCGTCTGACGCTTCCTTCATTGCCCATTCGATGTCGAAGGGTTCTCTAAGGGATGAGCTTCCCAAATTATGCCATAGTATGTTCACGGTGGTAATTTATGAAAATTTGCTTGCTTTCTATAAATTTTTATGCGCCGTACGGCGTTTATCGTTGAATATTTTCACAGGTTTTACTCCGTAGATTTCACGGTGCCTTTAATAAATTTGTGCAGGTCTCGTGTCAAAGGAAACATTAAACAAAAAATAAGTATGACATTGGTATCGATTTATTGATATTTTACTAGCTGTTACTTTCCTCATTAATCTCCGGGATGTTGGAACCCCCTTCTTCTATTAAGATGTAGATATGATATTTATTGAAATTTTCAACTTTTGCGTTATTGTTTGTGAAACGTAAACGCAACATCACGTCTGTAATCCTCGACGAGGTACGCGGGAGTGTAGTTCACCTACCTTTTACCAGTTCCGTTTACGTCCCTCTTTCGAGTAGGTGGTGAGCCCTTGCCATATACGTTGCACAAATCCAGACTCCAAGCCACTATAGACATTTCTACTAGAAAACAAGTTATTGTTTGATACATCTGTTTCCGTATCATATTTTAGGATAGCAGTTAGTTGCCATTCAAAATTAATTGTACATTAAATGTACTATCTACTAATTTTACACAAGATCTTAAAGTCTTTACGATCTGGTTCATGGCCCTTTGAAAGTGTCGAAGGGTCCTGAGGGCTGGAGGGTGATTGCGAGTGTTGTACCCGTTCCGTTACGATGCCATGGAGCCTCGTTCACGTGTGTCGAAAGTTTATAGCGTAATTTATGGTAATAGTGGTTAGAGTACGTCGCGTATATTTATAGATTTTTGTTAACGCGCTACTTGTTTCATTTACCATCTCATAATGTTTTTGTAATAGTTCTCATATCATAAGTAAATTGGGTGTTGCATGTCCTTTACTCGTATAATTATTAGGATCACTTGTACATAGAGTATCAATTTTTTTTATTTGTATACACAATAATAGTTCAATATTCTCGTGTCTAATTCAATATTATTCCAAATTTAAAGCTAAAGACAAATCACTACAAGTCTCGTTACCTTTATATACCTCTTTCCCTGTTCTGATCAGCAATACAAAAAATAAAGTTCAAAGCGAAAAACGCAATGTGAAGGTATCAGACGTTTTCAACAAGAGCAGTAACGATTTAACGACATCTTCCTCTCAAAACTTACCCCAAAACCGCAGCTGAACGACACTCGCGCATTGTAATCGTTTCTAAATCGAATAACCTCTCAAACCGAGTTATTGCCCCTGCACTAGTCGGTAATCGAATTTGAGACCACTCGACGCCACTCAGCGCAAGTGTTACTTTGTTAGCCGATTTTTGTTGCGCCCTCAGGCATTATGTAAAGTCGAGCCGAGATGTTTATGTGTCCGCGAATTTCGGTAAATCTCCATAAAGATTCATATTTGAAATACACGAGTGTTCCCGATGTATTCATTATTTAAATTTTCAATAATATAACTCATAACTGTTAGACTCGCCTGGGTGTATGAAGAGCGATGAATGTAGAAGCAGGTTCGGTATGTAATGAAAGATATATGTATGTATATGGAGTTCGGTGTTTTTGGCCTGCCTCGTAATGGACCTTGTTTGACGTTATAATAATAACAAATGCTTTATATTTTTAAATTCGGCCTGTTTCCTCACTATAACTACAAAGAACTCAATATAACTGTTTCATGGTCCTCGGTTGTCAAACGGATCTTAGTTGTAATAAGTCGTAGCCAACACAGGCTACTAATGTTCCCTGACCGCTCGCGACACTTCTCCAGATTCTTCCAAACACCAATAGGATATTGCAGAATTCCGTCTAAGTCTTTGTCCCATTGGATTTTGTCTGTCTTGTATATGTCTTATTGGATTTTACCGAGCGCTGTTGAAACAGCCCAAAGGTATTTCTCAAAAATACTCCAGGCCAATATTAAGCCACCTTTAATGTGTAATCCAATTTGAAATGAGAACTTTTATTCAAATCCACTGAATATCGAGTTATCGCCCCTGCGTCTGTTGATAATCGAATCTGCGACTGCTCGGCGTCTCTTCACGCGAGTGTTACTTTGTTAGCAGATTTGGTTTGCTTGAAGGGCCCGATTCTAAACAGAGTCCAGATTTTATGAGACCGAATTGTACTGAGAATTTATATGCTTTCAAATAATGTTGAAGTTGGTGGTGTTCATGTGAAAACTTTTTCTGATGTAACAAATTAATGGTGGTGACTTTCCAATAAGAATAAATAAATGTAATTCATACATGCAATGCTGGCGCGGAACCAATCACAAAATGTGCGTTTTAAGTTGAAATATCACTTGCTACTTGTATAACGGTGAAGGAAAGGATCGCAAGGAAATCTGCACATCTTAGAGTTCATGAAAAAATTGTTCTCTAAAGGTATGTGAAGTCTGCCAACCCGCACTTGGTCAGCGTAGTGCACTATGATCTTAAACCTCTCCGACACTCATGTTTGAAAATCGTGTTCCAACAGTGGAACGATAAAAGTGCCGAAAAAAAACCATGCATTTCTAAGAATACAAATTATAAGAATAAGATTTTTAACATAATTTTTTGGATTCGTTTTTTGTTTGATTTGTCTGCGGACTGTATTGGTCATTGAATTTAAGGTCTGTATATCTATTAGGAACCTCTATCGCATATAATATTAAATAAATTACTACAAATATGCAGCTAGAGATAATATTTTCGTTCGTTGTTCATCGATACTGATAACTTCAATAATAGCCAATGTCTCAAGAACTTACATTGTATCTGGTAGCTGAAAACGTTTATTGACAATATAGATCGAAAATGCAGCTGGTGGCTAAGATCGTTAAGATCAATGGCACTTTGATAATAAAAAAAAAAGTTTTCGAACGTCACCGCGTGACGTCAACACCGTATGAATGTTGCAACACTCCCACACTCGTCACTCGAACGAAACTCGTCCGAAACGAAAACAAGTCGGCGCCGGCCCCAGGTCGTTGGCTCCGTTGTTGTAATAATCTCAAAATGTAAATCAAACCGACCACTTCATTATATGTAAAATTATTATTATCGACATAACATACATTTCTTTGCGGTCATTAGTCGTCATGGTGCAGACAAACGCGGAAACATGTATCATGCCAAAGTGGTCCTTAAAGCCAGCATCTCATCTATGACTAAATTTCGAATCGTCGAGACTGTTGGTAAAGCTATAAGACCACACGTTAAAACAAAGAACAAAACCATAGAAGCAATGGACGCATCGCCATTTTAAGAACTCATTGATATCCAAATCCATAAAAACAACATGTTAAAATGCTCTAAAAATAAATTTTCGGACACAAGTACAATTCTTATTTGAGTATCTTTGACGTGTGAAGTTCCATGTGCCATTGTTCCTGTTATCAGGTGCTATGTTCTGGGGTGTCATATCGATAAAATAAAGTACTATTGTTCTACTAAATCATACAGCATGCGCGAACTCGGCTTGTAAAAAGTTAACCTCATCAATATTCACGGCGGAGGGTTACACACGTAAAAGTGGTTAAAACATACACTTCATTGTACGTACACGCCATAGACAATGTGTGGGAGCCTGGTGTCTTCGTCTTGCTCCGCTTACTGTTTTCATATTTGAATTAGTACTTTATGCTACATCTTCTATTTTTTGTTTAGGATTTTTTGATACTAAATGATACGAACACTTTTAAATTTAATTAAACCTCGTCAATTGACTCATTGGTCGAGTGGTTGCAAGCGCGACTTCTGAGCTCGAGAGCCTGGGTTCAAATCCCGGGTCGGTTTGTGTCCACAAAACAACACACGGTACTGCAGAAGTCTTGTAGATTATTTTTCTGCTGCGCAATAGCAATGTTTGTTCTAATGTGAACGATCTGATTGGAAAACTCGGTAGACTGTTAGCCATACCAACTTTGTCCTGAAGAGGGTCTATTGGTATATAGCTGACTTTAAGAAGATGGTTGGGTTTATCATAGTTTTGGAACCTGTTTACTGATTATAATGAGAGCAGTTCTATCCATAATAATACGGCAAACTTCTGTATATACATTGGATTACATTGTTTCTTTCTCAACTATCTTGTTATATTATTTTAAAACAAGCTACTTACACGATGAATCCACGCGCAACATGGGAAAACCTTAATAGATCAAGTGTCCAGCACATCGAGCGTGCAATAGTATTACATTTTTCAATTCAAAGCCGGTTGGAAGCCGTAGGTGAAAAGCCGACGAAACACAACACGTGGACAAAACAAGTAAAAATCCCTCCGACCGTCGCGTGACGGGCGTACGTACGGGCTAATAACATGCAACGTTTGCTGCAGTACCCACTGACGGACGGACGAGACCCGCTAGTTCGCTTGCACTTCCACTGTCTCCCAATTTCCACTTTTTAAGTAGCCTTTCTACTTTGCTCACTCATTTTAAAGTGATTGTACATATTCAATAGTTAAAATCGTTTATAATATACATATTTCTAAATAAGATGGTTGTCGTTCATAAAATTTAGTTGTACCTAATCGCAATCATGTTTCAAGTCTCGAAGCGAGAATGTCCAGAATGTAGGATTGTCTCGTGTTATTTTCATAAATTAAAATCCAGCTAATTATTCGATATTCGCAATCCATTATGCCGATAGCGAGCAGACACGTATCAATGACAGTTCAACAAAAGCGAACGATGCTCACACAGACGAAACTAACACCTTGTTAAATCGATTCCGACTCGATTCGTTTCCTATTCGTATTCCGATGACGGAACACAATTCAATTTGAATATTGTGACGTGAACGGAGAATACTAATGCGGGGAACAGTTTAGCAAAATTGTATCTTACAGCTCATGTTTTATGTTTTATTTATGATACACAAATGGTTGGCGGATTTAATTTGTGCCGTCGGCTCGCGGTCGAGAGTTGCGGGCCGTTTGCAAAATTTACGAATTACGCCGCGTTGAGGTGCGAAAACAATTATTGTGCACTACCATCGCGAGCGTTGATCACCGGAGGAGTTCCATCGGGCGTGTCCGTCCACCTGGGAATGGGGATGTGAATAGTTCTACTGGTCGACATGCATAGCTACAAGTTGCACTGTATACGAAAGAAAAGCCAACCGTTTTTATAACACACTTGTAGAGTCTCCATGTGTACGCGTACAGGATTAGGATGATTTGCGTGAAATATGTTACATACATATCATCGTATCACGATCTTGATAATTCTAAAGATGTTATTCTTGAGAGAAGTGCTTGTGACGCAAATATCTGTTCAAAAACAAATTATAATATTCCATTAACAAAACATCTATATTTAAAATAGCTCATTAGTTTTGTATCACTTGAGATTTAGTCTAAACAACGTGTCCTGTTATTTCAATAACTCACTGTCATATATACTACTCTAATTTTCGAAACTATTATTAACAAGTGATATTTTAAAAACAACTGATATTCTAAATTACATGTCGCTGCTCGTTTACGAAAAAAATCATTAATATCTCAAATTTAAAATGGACTTGCTTCATCTTTTGAACTTTGGAAGTGTGACATCTGTGACGGACCAGGCCGTTTCCCAACGCCTGAACAAAGCGATGACAGCCCGTCGGTGTTACCAGCTTTTGTTCCGAGGCCCTTGAACGAGGTATCTGTAGCAACTTTCACACGCGTCACACAAAATTAATTAACAGTCAACCAGCCAACGTGGCACATGGGTTTTGGCATCCTCTCAGCTCAGAAAAACTTTCAAGTATTGGAAATAGAATCCGATGACTAATGATTCGATATTCCTAATGAATGTCGTGTGAAAACGTCACGTGTGTTTTAATTAATATTCTTTTGGAGCCGGCTTTTAGACTCGCTTATTTGCGTACGACAAGTTGATTTGTGTTAGTGTCCACGTACACACATTCTTCTATTCAGCTATCATCTTAAAAACAACCACGACGTGTGCATTACACAATGTGTTTGTTTCCATAATTAATGACGGTCGGGTTAATGAATTGGATTTAGTCATTTATTTCACCTAGCGTCTCGTATAAAAAAGTTTTCGCTACCGGAACAAATGTAGCAACACCGTGAGAAATACTAACAAGCTTTATTTGTTTGAATTTTTGTTATAGCAACATTCAAATGTACCGGATACGACGATAAACCACTCGACGAGATTAGACTTTTCTAAATAAACACGGCGAGTGTTATTTGCCGAGGGTGGGTGCACAAGAGGTCTCCTGTTCTTGCCTCAATAGTGTTTGTTTGTAACCACTCAAAAGTCAATGGGTTCGACAAACGAGCTACAGTAATCTGTAATGACAATACTAGAGACATAATGTACGTGACGATGTCTTTCACGGCCTTATCACATCACCATTCATCACAAGTAATTTCGAAATGGTTCGCAAACGTACTAAGTGAAGTGTATTTACGTATTTTGAGATGTTGTAGAAAGAAAATTATTTTCCCGATGTAAAATAGTTGAGCAAATGTTGTAGAAGATATGAAAAATGCTTATGTTATATCAAATGTGTTACGGACATGTGGTTGTAATCAAACAATATTGTATTGAAAAGAAAATGTATTACATTCGGGCATGAGTTATTTTTGTAATACACCAGATTTTAGAGTAACACTACTTCAAGTGTACACGTACGTGGCGCCAAGCTTTTTATCTGTCACCGATATTGTGGCATAAATTCAAGATGGCCGAATTACTTGTACCGTATCATGCAGATTGTGCCGTTGGTTCTGAAAGTTTTTTTATGCAACTATCGTTCTTATCGTTTGTAATATAAAGAGTTTTGTGGTGTGTATTTATAATTTTTTTAGTGAACTCCTCTGGTCCTGACGCTCGCGTATCTCAGTGGATTTCATCTCGCCTTCACAAACACTGACCGTAGATTAGATAAAGCCGGATGTTGCTTCTGAGCTCCGAGACGTTAGGCTATAGAAAACATTTACTTACGCGCGATAACCGACGGTTCTTTCCATTAGAAAAAATGTTACGTCAAATCTTTAAGGGAGCTCGAGTGATCGTGGACGCGAATAAACTGCGACAGGAAAATAACTGGAACTCTGAGAAAACTATCCGGCTTTCAATTTTAATACTTAAAAGCATACTAATGACATTGGCTCCAAGTAAAACTTCCAGGAATTTTAGAGATTTATAAGAAATTGTGATCATTTCAAAAATGCTATAAGTACCTACCTATATTTTTTCTTTCTTTATGATTAGAAGAATCAATATTTTTGTCTCGTCTTCCAGATTGTGGACAAAAGGAGTATCAAATACTTTTTACATGACCGTCCGTCACTAATTTTCCATATGGCCGTGATGGTATTTTCACAAATTCAGGGTCGCCTTTATCTTTTCGCCTTGCCATATTCTTCCTTTATCTGATTAATGGTACTTTATCTGCGCATTAAACAATATAGACTAGGAGCCGCATTGCCTACATAAATTTGATATAGTGGCCGGTTAAAACAAAAACATTAATTCAATTTATTTTTGTTTCGCGCCATCGATTTACACCAACTGATCACGTAGGCGACAAGCGTGACGGCTCTAATTCGTCCATATGTTCCGAAGCGGGAAAACTACATTTTAATGAGATTAAAATAACAAAAAAAGGTGCGAACGAACCGATCTTCCCATTATTGTCTATGCAATGCTAACGCCGATAATGTGCCAAATTGGATAGTGGGGTGGGCAGTAATAGTGGGCCGCACGCGAAGTGTGTATCAGAGTTATTTTCGGGCCTCTTTTTTTCTATGCACCCCCGGTACTGGCGTGGGGTCGCACGCAACCGTCAATACGGGTAATTGTTTCATTATTCTTCTATTAACTCCGCTTGCAGCAATTTATCTTGGCACGCGGATTTTGTGAGATGCCCCGGAGGAATGCTCCGATAGTCCCGGCCGCCCTTCGTGCCCGCTGGTGGCCAAATTGCGTGGATGGAATGATACTGCGATAGCTAGATTGGTGTTATTTTATTCAATTAACAATAGTCTTTTATTATTTTTAGCCATCATTATATTATTAGATGTTCTGAAAATTGGCATCTGTGGGAACATTGGACATCAAATTCTCTCAGGAACAAAGTAATTCATATATTGATTCAGCTGCTACATGTTGACTGATATGAAATATAACCCCATCTAAAGCACTCTCAAACTCTTTCAAGACACCTAGAAGTTAAGATGCACTCATTCAACAAAACTTTGGCTCCGAATCACACCCATCAATACCCGTTTCCTCCCATCACGGTGGTTCCCGCGCATCCTCACGCGATTGTCTACAAAACTAATTTGTGCAACAATATCGGAGAAGCCGTAAAACGCAAAAAGCAGTAAAGGCTGAGTTCGCACGTCTGAAAGCCGGATGGGCGGGGCCGAGCCGCCCAGCGTTTTGGCCGCGACATGCGATGCCCGCGTCTTTATTAGCATTGCTTCACTGGCCGCGATCATCACCCCTCGGTACTTTTGCTGCAAATCGCTCCTTTCTTTCTATTTTTTATTTGTATCCGTCTCGATTTTTCTCACAGTCGTCCACGTACGTTTCTCTTAAAAATATCTGCTTTTAATCTAACCGAAGCGCACGTAGCCCTGACGCCCTGACTCATTTATCATTCATTAATAAATATGACATCATTTATTATTAATTAATAAACTCTGACGGATGCAACAGACAGTAAGACGTATTCCCCAATTCTTTATTTGAACGTTGTTAAGGAAGTTAGCATAGAGCTGTAAGAATGAATCTTTAGTGTCGGATAACTCATGG
This sequence comes from Apyrrothrix maculosa, assembly GCA_018237585.1. Taxonomy (NCBI): domain Eukaryota; kingdom Metazoa; phylum Arthropoda; class Insecta; order Lepidoptera; family Hesperiidae; genus Apyrrothrix; species Apyrrothrix maculosa. The sequence continues at coordinate 3,004 of DVOY01000234.1, read as the reverse complement.
GTTCACAAGTTAACATTCTGCGACGATTCCGTCTAATGGGGAAAATATTCATCTTAAAATATACTAGATGTCTCCTCTACTTATCTGATTTGGAAAAAAAACTATTATAACTAAGTATTTCATGTGTGACACCGTTAGCATTTTTTCTTATTGTTTTAGGCAAATTTCTAAAACCTTAGAAAATAATGGACGATTAATTTTAGTTGAATATCAATGTCACCTGTATATCTTTCTGTCGAACTGACAAGTCACATCGCCAAGTATCGAACATAACTTTTAATGTGATTTAATTTCATAGCCTGCCTCGTTGGTCGTGTTGGTTGCAAGCGCGGCTGTCGAGGTCCTGGATTGAAATCCCGGGTCGAGTATCATTCGATTTTCTAAAATTAGAATTTCTAGTAGGGGCTCGGAGTCTGAATTTGTGGCCAGTGTATGGCAATAGACATTTCAAAATTTGGCAGCCCTAAATCCACATGCACTGTATTAATTACTCTTTATAAATAAAATGAGTATCAATCAATAATTAGTGCTATCTTACATACGTTTTGTGTAAATAAATCTAAGCATTTCGTGCCCAATACACATTGAATAAATGAAAGATTGAAAAACTAAATTGAAAAAAAAGTAAATTGAAAAATTAAAGAGGTCGAAAATCGTCGTTTATGCGTTAATCTACTCTAATTAGATGTAAAACTTCTTGCTGATTATATGTGGATGGAGAGATTTACATATAACTTTATTTGTATTATAAGAAATATATTATTGTTACTAGGGAGGAAAGATTTTATTAAAGTAAAGAAACAAATTTGCCTCAAACGCCTGGAATTACAATAGCGATTTTCTTTGCTTTCGGTGGAGATGACTGAGGACTATTTACGAGTAATCCCTGTTCAATAAGAACCGACCCATGTTTTATTGAGGAGATATTAGCACAATACTTGTCTCACAATACTTAAGTTTCATTGGAATTTTACACAAATTAACTAATACATTTTGTTGAAAAGCACTACAGTGCAATAGGACGACGCAATAAACAAAAATATCACCCATACCGTAACTATAGTGCAAAACGTATTGTGTATTCCTAACAGAAACATAGCATCACACCTGTAATCCATGAAGAGGTAGGCAGAGGTGTATCGTACACTTCCACGTTTCACCAGTTAGGTTTACGAGCAACACAACAGAAAAAAAATAATTAATCCAAAGTGACTTTGTGTTATTCATTGCAATTCTAACAAACGCGTCCGCGTCCGACACGGCGCTTACGATCTCCTCGCGATAGTCGCGCGTGATCTTAAATTTTCGTAACGCTTGAAAGTTTTTACAATAATAACAATGAAACGTAATAAGAAAATATACGAATTAAAGTAGACCGAGCATAGAAGTACAATAAAAGTAGAACTGTCAGTATAACCGTTACTTTTGTTACACTCACACCATTGAATGACAAGGCCTTTAATTTCCATAACAACATATCACAACTGAATCTAGTATTACTTTTATCAATTTACAGTCGATCTGAATGCATGAAAGTCGCCAGCAATTTTAACCGCTAACTCTAATAAACAAGCGTGTATTAAATTCAAAAACAACACTCGTTTTCAAGAATGTGCAATTATTGGCGTAGTGGAGTTACGATTTGAACTGATTTTCCGCAACTGCTATGATTATTTTTGGCTTTAACCCTTCATAGACAAGTCTCTCGCAAAGCTACCCACCACTCAGAGATTTTTAGATTTTGACACCATCCTTCTCCGGTGAAAATTGGTGGATGAAATAGGTTAGGAGCCAAGCCACCTGTTGCGGATAGAGCCGTAGACGCCAAAATACCCGTAAAGGATTGCGCAAAAAGACCTCCGAAGCAAAAATCGCCCAAGATCGCAACACGATAGCTTAGTAAGAAAAACAATGAAGTCAACAAAATCGCACGTGTACATCCGTTGAAAATTGCTTATCATTCAAAAGATCTTAAACCTAAACAGTTAGTGATAATGTCACTACACTTCATTTTACAGTTAAATATTCAAAAATAATAGCCATTAATGTACCAATCGAATTTTAAAGGTTTCCTTTGTGAACTTTAATCAATCTTTGTTTCCCAGGCCTTCGAAGAGCTAGAAGCTTTACTGGCTCGAAGTGGTATCTGCATTGCTGTAAAGGAGAAGCTGGTGAAAGACTCCGGAGTGGCAGCCGAAACAGCTTATGACGAGATCGTGCAGAAGCTTCTCACCAAACCGAGAGCAAGAGGTGAGCTACATTAATGTCTTTTAGTTTTTAATTCCAAAACGTGCTAGTACAGTCACAAAAGTATTAACACACTTCCAATATCAAAACAATAAAAATACACACGCATAGAATATTGCGACTAAGACGTCAAAACCACGTTCCTTATATGATAGTATTTAAGGCGAAACGTCATAAAATCGTTGGCGATGAAGATAAAACGGACGTAACAATCAAAAGTACATTTCTTTTTTATTATACTTCTGTGATATACGACCAAGTTGCGTAAGAACCACACACGCACCGCGGAAACGATATTTAAGTGCGCACACAATTTCGTATTGTATTTATGGTTGCTCTAGTGGTCAACGAACCTGATGTTCCAGCCGGGGGTGTGGGTTCGATTCCCAACACGGGCGTATGTACATATGTGCTGAGCAAGAGTGCTAGTCGTGTTTGGCAGTAAAATCTATATATATGTATGTATGTGTGTTTATGAGCAGCGTGTTCAAAGTTTGACTGTGTTGACTGCCTCATTGGTCGTGTTGGTTGCAAGCGCAACTGACGATTGAGAGGTCCAAAGTTTAAATCCCTGGACGAGTACTATTGGATTTTTCTGAAAAAATAAAATTTATAGTAGTGGCTCGGAGTCTGGAGATGTGCCCAGTGTATGGCAATAGACTCAGCACCTATTCCATATTGGGACGTAAACGTAACTGGTGAAGCGTGAGAGAATACTTCACTCCTTTGCCTACCTCTTAAGGGATTATCGGCGTAT
>DVOY01000233.1:0-12915 GCA_018237585.1 Apyrrothrix maculosa | reverse complement strand
ATCATGTATACCTAGCTGTAAGTTTTCCAAATAAATAAAAATTAAATTAAATTAAATTGTTTTTAAACTATGTTTAAATTTATCTACACACTAAGCAAAAGCATTTGAATATTTTTTTACCCTATTTTTAACTTTAAACTTGCAGTCAGTGTGTAACCAACGTGCACTAAAAATACACTGTAGTGTGATGTTGAACTTTATGTACCGCATCGATCCACTTTCAGAACTTCCTTCAAAACTATTTAAAAAGACTCCGTGCTATTATTGTCATCTAAGCGTGATCAATCAATCACCTGGGCCGCGAGGCGGTCGGCGCTGGGCGGTAGGCGGGACGCACCTGATGCGCGAGCGCTCTGTCGCCTCGGCCGCCGCCAGTTCGCCGCGCGCCCTCGTCAACACGACAATAACAGCGCGTGATCGCGCTACTTCGCGTAAAATGCCGCTATTTTCTGAACATATATCGAATATGTATTACGGTGGATCCCCGTCTTATAGCAGTGCGCCGTATAGTTATGGAAGTTCAGTGTCCCCGTATGGTTCGTCTTATAGTGCTACATATCTTAACCCAGGAGCAAGTTACAGCAACCACTCGTCCCTCGGGGCTTACACGCGGACACCGTTAACATCGAGATGGATTGGTGGTGGAAGAACTTATTCTCCGATGCTCGGAACGATTTCTGAAAGAGGAACTTCGAGTCCCGTCAGAATAAATAGCCCACGGAGAACTCCGATATCGAACAGAACGTATGTTACTCCAAATTATACATCGAGACCTATCAATATAAATACTGCCGACATTGACGTTTCTAGAGATAAGTATCGAAAAAACATAAACAGTACCTCTTCCGTTATTAAAGCTTCACCTTCGCGAAAGGCGAGTCCTAGCAGTCAGAAAGAAAGTAGTCCATTTATGCCTCGTGTTGAAGAAAAACCAGAAACTGGAGTTGATTCTTCTCCGGGACCACTTCGAACCACGATTAAGCGTGGAAGAACAGTTGTTAGGTTACACACAGTAAAAAGAAAAGATAGAGATTCTCCACGAAAACCTACAATAGAACAACAAAATAATACCCAACTAGACGATAAAATAATCGCAAACGAGTCACAAAATAAAGAGAAAAATGATTCATCGGAATTAAAATGGAGAGAAAAATTGGCTGATGATTTAGTTTATAAAGAAAAAAGGGAAAAGAAAACTCTTGGCGAAAAACTCGTCGAGAAATTTAAACTAAAAGACAAAGATGAATCTGAAAGTGATGTTAATAATAAAGATTTACCTAATAATCAAGAGTTGTTACACTTACCCATTGCTCAATCAACCACTGCTTGTCATTCTCCGAGTAAGTCCCCAGATCGGCGTTGTTCGATGGAACTTTTGGCAGAACAAGCTAGCCTATTAGATTCTTTAATAAGAAAAGAAAATCTAAGTATAGCACCTTTAGATGTAAGTAAAGTAGTTTCTGAAAGTGATAGAGACGAATTAAATTCGCAGGTGGAAAATTCAAAAAGAAGAAAATTGGCAGAACAGGGAGGTCCATTAACAACAACAAAATCTGACCATTCTTTACATGAACGCTTAAGTTCTCTTAAAGAATCTAAGACTTTTACAAAGAGGCGTAGCATCAAAAAATCTTCATCTGGTGGTAGTATACGTAGGCTTGATTCTATAACAGAGTTTCCAAAGGAATACAGTTCTAATTCAGACCTACCTAGCATTGATGAAAGCAGAAACTTAACTAAACAACCAAAATCAAAACCAAAATTAAAAGCGAAAATCACATCTAGCGTAGAAATATCACCTCCTTCAAGCCCGTTAAAATTTGTAATTGAAAATGTTACGGTAGAAGAAAAACCTAGAACACCGAAAAAAGGAATAATATTTACGAGTGTGGTGGATGATGTAACAGTATCTAAAGAAATTTCTCCTGAAACTGTAAAACCAAATCATCGAAAAAGTTTCAAGTCTAAAAGAAAATCAACAACTCCTATGAATGTTGAGGTTCAGGCTCAGATCGAAGAAGATCCTTTGTCACCAGAACCAGATGATGGAAACTTTTGGAATAAAATTGGTAAAAGAGAGACTGTTTATTTAATGAAAAGAAAAAAAATATTAGAGGAATCTAAACAGAAAAATTCGCGTGGATTGTTTTGGTATACGGAGGAAGATGAATCTACCACAAATTCAAACATTGTTCCTAAAGTTTCTAATAATGTACAATCAGATATGAAGTTCAAAGATGAGAATAGTGGAAACAAATTAGAAGATACGCAAATCAAAGAAAAAAAACCTTGTGATTTAAATTACGATGTCATAGGTCCAGGAAAAAAAGAGGAAGTCATTGAACAAGAACCGCAAATAGCACCGCGTACCGTTGAAACAGAAAAAGAAATTGGAGATATTGTTCTTGAAGAACATACGAAACAGGTAAAAGAAAAGTCATCTCCAACATCCGAGAAATTGGATCAGTTAAAATTAGAGGGAAAAAGTGTTGTATCTGAATGTAAATTAAATGCATTACAGAGTGCAGTGCATGTAGAAAAACTAACTGAATCTAATCGCGACGACGAAAATATTAGAAAAGAGAAAGATGTAACTGAAATTAAACCCAATTTAGATAAAATAAAATCAGAAGAGCGTTCTGAACGTGAGGAAATGAAATCTAATGATACGGAAAAGAAACGGGCTGTTAGTACAAGTCTAATAAAAGAGATCATTACTGCGGATTCTAATAGCGTTTCTGAAATAAATCACAATATTACAGATATTAGTAATGAAAGTAATAAAAAAGAGAGTAATATAAAAAAAGACAACGATAAAACTGTAATGGAATGTATTTGCGTAGAAACTGAACCAAAAACCCTTCTTGAAGAAAACTTATTAAATAAAAATAAAGTAAGTTTTGCAGAAGATATTCAGTATAGAGAAAATAAAAAAATTGGTGAAGGGACAACAAAAGAAAGACTACAGGCAATTGATGGTACACCGAAAAATAATGAAATATTACTTTCTAAAACGGATGATGAGAAGCAACCTATAGATAAATGTTCGGAACAGAATAATATCAGTGAAAAAGTTATTTCTTCTTTTGAAAAAGAATTACAAAGCTCCCCGACAGAAATAGTGACTAAGTACTCAGATTCGAAGGAATCAACAATAAGAATACCACCAACAGAAATTGTCTCTAAAAAAGAAGATGACAGTATTGGAAATCTCACGGAATCATCAAAAAGTAGCAGAGAATCATTAGGGGTGCATGAAGAGAAAATTAATCTTACAACAGGTAAAGAAGATAACAATATAAGTAATCAAAAGATAAAGACGTTCAGTCAGTCTACAAACAATTCGTTTTCAAATATGAATGAAGCAAACACAGTAACCAAATTTGATGAAAATGATGATATCTGTAACGAACCAAATACTACTCAACCGAAACAAAACTCACAGATAGCTGATAAAGTGAAACATAATATTGAGGTACATAAAACAGATAATACATCTTTGCCTACATTCCACAAAACCCAAGAACAAAATTTAAAGGAAGTACAAACATTTCCAAAGAAAGTTGAAGTAAAGAAAAAATCGGATAAAAAGGTGACAAATAAGGGTGTAGAAAATTATAAGACGGTTGGTAAAGAAGTCAGTGATAAAGTAGTAACTCCATCCGATGTTTCCAAGGTTCAAGTAGATGCAGCCAAGTTAAAAGCAGAGGCATCCAAGGTAAAAGTAGATGCAGTCAAGGTAAAAGTAGATGCATCCAAGGTAAAAGTAGATGCAGCCAAGGTAAAAGTAGAGACGTCCAAGGTAAAAGTAGATGAATTGAAGGAACAAAACGATGCATCAAAGGTAGAAGTAGATGAATCTAAGGAACAAAAAGATGCATCGAAGGTAAAAGAAGATGAATCTAAGGAACAAAAAGATGCATCGAAGGTAAAAGTAGATGAACCTATGAAAGAAAATGATGCGTCGAATGTAAAAGTAGGTGAATCTAAGGAACAAAAATATGCAACCAAGGTAAAAGTAGATGAATCTAAGCAACAATTAGATGCATTCAAGATACAAGCAGATGCATCGAAAGTAGAATTAGATGTATCTAAAGAACAAAATGATGCATCTAACGTAAACGTAGATGGATCCAAGTTACAAGTAGATGCAACTAAGGAACTTGCAAACATTCCAAGCAATAGCACTAAACAACTTTCATCATCTGTTACTAAAGTGGCAGAAGAGGCTAAACTCGAACAAGTTACAAATAAAGAAGAACCCCAGGCAAAGCAACCAACCCCAAGTGGATTATTGCCTGGCCTAAAGAAACCTGTTAAACAAGAGTTAGCTTCAAAAGTTTTAATTGCGACTCCTCGTCCCCTTCAAAAGAGAAAACCACAAGTCATTCGCTCATCTAGCTCTTCAGAAACCTCAACTGAGGAAGAGTCGTCTGATGAAGAAGAAACTGAAGAATCAGAATCAAGTGAAAGTTCCGCTGAATTTTATGAATGTGAAAATAATGCCGATGGTAGGACTTCAACGGGTTCCAACGACTCCGGTTTTGATTCTTCAGCGCCTACTTCACCGGCAGGATTCACTTTCGCAAAAAAAGGTAAAGATAACTCTTTCATGATAGTCAATACAACACAGCAGCACCACATGCTTATTACACTACAGAACACAAACTATTAATACGTCCAAAGAGCAATAACTTCACTAACTTGTATATATTGTAAATTTGGCGGAGATTCCTTAATTTGCACGCAGGCTTTTGCACGGCTTTGAGCAATTTAATGTAAGTAATCGTAGGTTCGCATTTAAAAAGTCCTTTCCTTTCGCCGCGCAATATGTTATTTTGTTTTAGACTGTGATGTTAACTGTCACCGGAAATGTGAAAAGTTGACGGCGAATTTATGCGGTGTGAACCAACGTCTTCTGGTTGAAGCCTTAGCATGTCGAAGTGCTTCGAAGAGAGGTAGGTATTTAAAAATAAATCCCAACAAATTCTTACAACAAATGAGCCAGAAAGTCATTTGTTAAATTCCTTATCTAACAGCGTTAGCCTGTAAAAATAAAATGCCAACGTTTAATAAGTGATGTAAAATATGAAATTCAAACAAAACACATTTATTAAACCGATCATATAGAGATCGAATGAGCGGAAGCGTACCCGTACATATAGCGATCGTAATCAAACGATGATAAACATACTTTCATTATTCAGCAAATAAATTACGAGCTAAGAACATATTGAAATTACTACGCGAATTTGTTTGTGTTGTAGTGTGGTAGTCGCGTGGGTGCACGATGTGTTCGGCACTGTTGTATGTCTGGATACAGGCCAATCATTCGCTAGCCACTCACCTGTACGCAATTGATCGCATAAATTATATTCGAAGCTTTTAAGAAATCGTTCGATCACTGCTAATAATAAATCTTTCTATTTTAAAGCTAATTACGTACTTAATTACGCAGAGAAGTCATTTATGGAGTTTGATAATTTTTGATATCTGTTGTCTTCATACTTTAAACATTCGTACTATTATTCAGTATGAGATAATATTAAAGGAAGTGTCTTATTCGTAGTAGTCTATTATGAACGGATGGCACAATTAATCGCTTAATGACACATGGTATCTATCATCATTGTCAGCAGCTCGTCACGTATGAGGAATCGATGCCAGCCTGTATCTTCGCTCCCGTGACTAAGCCAATCGAAAGTTACTATGATCGTCGATTTATTTGGCCGGACTTCAAACTTCACGTATTTTTATCCATCCAGACTTTGGCATTGGTCTGTTGGGCGTTTTGTTTTACGGTGATTTAACGAATTTTATGCCTGTTCAATTTATATCCAACAGAAAAATGTTTTTCGAGTGAGGTATTTCAGAGGAGCGAATTATCTATTATTCATAAAAGTACATTGGACTCGTACATATCGTTTTTTGACATTAAGAAGTTACTACTCGTATAATAATTAAAGAAAATTAGCGCAAAGTACTTATAACTCATTCAAATGAGAAAAAACTGTGTACTTGACATGACTTAATTTTCTATTTAACATACTTTTTCTCAAAATATTACTTTTTATTCTTAGAATGACCTTCAAATAATTTTGAAAATTAAAATACTGCACTAAAATGGTTGGCTAAACAAACTATATAACAATCAAAATTTGTATTAGCTTACAATACCAAAAAATATTTTGATGCCCTCAAAAGGGCAAGATCATATTAAGTCCGTTCTACAGGTGGAGACAGTCCCAGCACGTCTACAGGAATCGCATCGAATGCTACAGAGACTGAAGACTTCACGGAACAGGAGTTGGGTGAGACAAATTTATTCACACGTCGAATGCTTGAAACGTTTAAAATTAGTGTACACCTTCTTTTATTGAATTGTACATATCTATCTTACCTTTAATGTTTTACCTGGTTTTGTTTGCTTATTGTGCCGCCACTAACTACACACGTCTGCCTATTTCAACATCTCTACGTATATTAAATAGAAAGAAATAAAATTAACAAAAGTCTCTCTAAATAGGTATCCATTTGAGAACGGTAAGGTAAGTACTATTTTCGTACGATATAATACCTACATATGTATTTCTGTTCTTACAAACAACCGCACCCATAAATTCTATTCTGAGAGGATGTTGTAGATGGAGGTAATAAAATATGTTCTTCCTGACACAATTGGCGAAAAGCAAATACTTCGAAAGCATCTATAAATACGAATGTTGAAACGGTAACAGGACTTTCTCTGGAAACGCTGAAGAGGCGGTGCGGCATACTTCGATTTCCGCATTCTTCTTAAATAACTGTTTAATGCACTCAGTTGCAAAACACATTAAGTAGATCATTTCATAACACATCGTACTTTTAACATTTCCGAGGATAAAACGAAACATACATAACTGATATGAAATGAAATTAACTTTAACTAAATGTTAAAAGTTAAGTAAAGAAATGATATAAAATGCTAAGTGTAGCTGCGTTATTGTGAGTTACGTTTTGATATTGAAAACTTAAACAGTTTTCGATATATTTGGAAGCCAAAAGAGTGACTTCACGAAAATATATATCGATAACTGGATAGACTGCAACGGTATTGTATTACCTACTTATTTTAAGAAATCATTCAGTGAAATAACACTGATAAACATAATTTATTGCCAAAAACTCTTACCCGACATATGACAAAATGGACATTAGTCAGAATATATAAATTTATTATTATTATTATTACTATTACATGTAGGAGTACCGTAATATTTTTACAAGTCCTCATCAATTTCGAAATAAATATATAACCTAATTTATTTCGACAAACACTGAAGAATTTCGAGTTTTGTATACCATGTAAAATTAAAAGCATTGGTACGACTGTATGGCTATATCCTCGTCTACAGTTATTGAGAAAGTAAAAATTTACCTATGTGTATATTTTTTCTGTGTTTACCACAGATAATAAACACGCTCTTACTGAACATTTCCCGGTAACGAACGATGCATTCGGTTCTTTGTAAAGCTTGTATTGTGTTGTTTATGGCGGGAACGGAGTGCAGATACTCGTACCGAGCCAGATGTCTGTCAGTCATAACAATCAGATGACGCCTCTATTTTTCTTAAAAAACATACGTACCGTACAATCGAACACGCTAGACAGAGACAAACAAATCACTTTTCGCCAAAAATTTACAAAGACGCAAAATATTTCTCGGAAATCGTGTCTCTTTATAGCATATGATACAACAACAAGTATATTAATGTACAGGTTAAATATGCCTTTAGGTAAAAAAAATAATTTTTGGAAAAGGACTGTTGATAAAAGATGCCAATAATCTCATATGTTTTTGACATTTGCACAAGAGCACTTCAGTCTTTGTTCTTGTATTTGATTCATGCAAGGTTTAAATATTCGATATTTTATTTAACACTCACCGGAAAACAATGTACTTTTTGTTTGTTCGTATAACAAACATATAAAAAAAATTGTCGCGGGATAACGAGACGTTGGGTTCCTAAAACGGTAAGAATCGTACAAATATTCCTGACAAATTCCATTTGAGTTTAAACATTGATATCCACTATTGAATGACAAGAGACTACTAAACGTGCTGCATGTTATGAATAAATAATTAGAAAAAAATTGTTCCTTGAAAATCCGCTTATATTAACGTTTCCGATATAAAGCGTACGTCATTCTTTCTCGAGTGCAACTGCCTCGTAAAATCTTTGATGTACGATCAATACGCACACGGGAAAGCTAGAACCGTTCAGTTCACAATAATCGTCTCACTGACCTGTTTGTAATGATTTCTAATACATTACTTTAAATAGAGACGTAATAGACATGCCACCTGAAGTAATGAATATAATTTATCGTACTGACAAGCGATTGGAACATTCCAACTTCGACCAGACAGAAACAGCGCTACGATAAGTAGGAACGCTTTTAAGTCTGTTAATTGGATTCTATATAGTTTAATTATTCATTACATTCATACTACGCATTCAAACGAAATAATACTATGTACAGGGATTTAGTGAGTGATCGTTGAGATGGTTAGAGGATCCGTCAGTTGAGCTGGAGGTTGTGGGTTCGATTACCACACAAGACGTATGTTTGTTTCAAAGACTAAGTGCTTGAGTGCAAAATTGTCTAGATAAATATTTAAAAAATAATTTATTTTGTTTATGACCTGTCAGCTTATCATAACACACGGTCTGTCTAGTGTGTAATATAATGACGATATGTGAGTTGTTCTAAGTATTAACCGTTCAAAATATTATGTTTGAGTATCAATTTAATCAAACCAAAGTCTACGATGGGCTATAAAACTTTCTTTGTGATTTAACCATCAGTATATTAGGGAATGTTTTGAGATAGTACATGACCTAATGTTCACTGCCCACTTTTCTCTGATGTTTTATTCGCTCAAACTTATGTTTTACCTGCTTTAAGTTAAAGTCGTTCGGTAAATCAAACTCCCAACCTTCTGTGTACAGATTGTTAATTTAATATGTGAATTAAATTTTATCACACCCAAATAGAGGTTCTCGTCTTATAGTGATTTGTTTTCAAAGCCGAAAACACTGGCGACTTCTGCGTGGCTAAGTTTTTTTTTAACTATGGTATAATCATCATCACGGTGTATATTGCCAGCTATTAAATGGCTGATTTGCTAGCTGGCAGGGAAACGAAATGTAAAATGATCAAGTGATATTTACAAATGGCAAGGTATTACGATTTTATTTTTTACACGTAAGAATCTCGCATTATGTTGTCCAGAATTATACGGGATGGCCTTGATAATGCTCTGTCTGAGCTATAGAAGTATGTATAATATTTTTAGCGTTCTTCGTATTTTTATACGTCGTCCATGAACTAATATGACACGTATGAGTATACCGATAATATTTATGAAATCGTAATGTTGCCTCTGCGACTGCCTCATTGGTTGTGTTGATTGCCAGCGTGGCTGCCAATCGAGAGGTTCTGGGTTCAAATCACGGGTCGAGTACTTTTTTTTTTTTAATTAGAATTTCTAGTAGTGGCTCGGAATCTGGATTAGTGTCCGGTGTATGGCAATAGATTCATCACCTATTCCGTATTGGGACGTAAAATTAACTGGTGAAACGTGGGACTGTACTACACTCCTCTGCCTACTTCTTCGAGGAACACAGGCGTGATGTTACGTTAAAACATAATATAAACATGCAGTAAATGAATATACGGCGATGAAAAGATATATACCTAATAACATTTAGCTATTCATAGCCGTATACATTATTACTTGTTTTCATCTAAATTTGAAAAAAACGTTACACAACGGCGGCCTCGAAAAAAGGCACAAGTAAAAATTAACGTCTGCAGTCCTTTATAGTAATAGAAACCTAACAAAACAAATTATTACAATATAACAAATCATAAAAGAAAATTCAAAGGCTACGCTTTGTTTGAGCAATTAAAGTCTCTACATTTAAGAAATAACGAACATACGCTCAAAGCTACGCGACATCTGATAAGAGCATGTGCAACGAACGTCAAATAAATTATAAAGGATGTTTACAATGTTTTAAATCTCGGGAAGACGAGGAGAAATGCCAGAGCAGTTGTGCCAATAACTCATAAAGCGTAATTTTCAGAACTTATAAGCAGCAACTAAATTTATAACTTGTAACGTCTGGTCGTATACTGTGTTAACAAATAAGATGACTGACTTTATAATTGACATAATTGACTTTATAATTTACATCATGAAATGACGATTAAGTGATCAATGAAGTCAAAATTATCCAGTTACGTAGTTCAGTTTTGTTACAATAATTTACCATTATTAAAAAGTATTGATGCATCATTTTCTCATTAAATGTAGATATTTACTTATTAATTAATCAATGCTTCACAGACACTTACAGAAAAAAATGAGTAATGACAAGTGTTTATTTTTATAAAGCGTAGCTACTAACGAACCTATGTTTTCAATAGACAATTACTGAAGATGATTGGAATATTAGCCACTAATCTTTCTATTTGCAAAATAACTTATGACAAAATACTTTAGTACATATTATAAAGCAAGTTATGAATTTTTTTAATACATTCTGTCGTTTGACTTTTTCCTTTAAATTGAAATGTGTTTACCTTTTTCCTTGAAAAATTCACAGAACAATCAACTGCGTATGGACTGTTCCGGAAGACGGGTAGGTTCACCCCGCCGGCGAGGACTATCCCTCGTTTCAGGAAATACACTATTGAAGATTTTCAATTCATTAAGGTCCTTGGCAAGGGCAGCTTTGGGAAGGTACGTGGATATTATAACAAACATTATCATAATGCTTTAAACTACTAATTTTAGATTTTAGATGAAGAGGAAGGGAGATTTTAGTAATAGTAGGTAGTTATGTTTATAAATCTACATATTTTTGTATATAATCAAAGCGTCGAAAAATTAGACCGCCTGATGATGGCCGTTGTTAATGAATACGTGTTACACCAGAAGATTTGCTAATATTTCGCAAGATTATAAGAAGGGTCACCAAGTATAAAGAGCACCCTTTGTACAACCTATATATAGATTTAGGTCTTACAATAAAAATCTTTATTTATTAGTCTTTCTTAAGAGTTAACAGGTAATTCAATGATTCAGGTAGTTTGAAAAACACTGCAGTGTACCTATGAAAGATTTATTTTCAATGGGTATTTCCATTTACTTTACTGAGGAAGTATTACTTTAAAATATGTAGAGCTGCATTGTTCCAAAATTAAAATTTGTTTCACCCAACTCCGCCCACGCCACGGCGTCAAAACGAACAATATTTTCTAATTCGAATTTCGAAGATAAAAATAAACACCAAGTACAGATATCGCGCCACTCGGCCTTTCATGTCGATATTTGAGTCGTGGTTCGTGGTGGTCGTATCTATTTTTATTTGTTCAACTAGAGTATTGAAAAAGTTATGAAACGATCGTTCTATTGAAAAACAAACTTAAGTATCATGACGCATTCGAAATACGAATTTGTTTGTTTCGTTATAAGCTGTATTATTTCTTTAAAACCAGTAGTACACTAAACATGCCTTTTAAAAGCACGTGATGCAATTGTTTACATATAAATATGCTTTTACTTACTTAGAAATTGCCACGCATAAAATCGTCTCTAAAATGTGTTTACAGATATTTTAGAGTTTAAAAAAAGTTTACATTATTTAAAGTAACTTCTGAGTAGCACGCTGTGACGAGAAAATTAATATCTTTCCAATATAACTAGAGCAAGTTTTGTTTTCTGTCGTTGACCCAGTTGTGCTGCAAAGAGTCGTCGAGTGTCAGACAAGACGAATCTAACTAGGTTTAAAATTGGCACCTGTCGGAGAATTCTCCCCGGCATTTTGTTTTTGTTTAGAAAACAGATACTGTTAAAATTTTGTAAGCTCAAATAAACTTGTTTGCATTCGACTTCCGACAACAAACTGCTAACGGCTTTACTGACGTGACACGATCAATTAACGTGTAGTGAAATATTTGCAATATTATCGTACTAAGGTCTTTTAGTACTCTAAGAATTGCGATAAAAAATCGTACTCTAAGTTTTGATTATAAAATTAGTTTTTTTTTTTAATAACACCTAAATGGAAATTTGGCAGATTAGACCTACAGATGACCCGATATCCGTAAGGAATAAGAGATGTCAAAACATCTTATTCGTACTTGAATATTTTTTGTAAGTCTCCTGGAATTCAAAGAAACGAAAACATTGAGAAAATATACTGTGATTTTAATATAATTCAAACATACTTAATCCTTTTCAATACGTAAAAATACTTTGGGAACATTGGCATTATTTATACGTCTAGTGATATTAGGTGACTTTGGATACGAGAATTTATAGCTGAACAACATGAAACAAAATAAAATGTTGCCATGAGTTTGAGCAGTTTTATTACATTAAATTATTGGCAAAGATTGTAAAACATGGTAAATGATAAACTAAAAATCGTCATGGATTTTTGGAACAAAAAGTACCAGTATATTGATGGCGTCATGGTGGTAAATGGCGAAAATATTGACTAGAACATCAAGTTGGATGTTATAGAAGAGTACGTCGCGGAAATCGAATTTTACTTCGTAAAAATATTTGTGTCAAATAAAATAACATTCGTGGAATCATTAGGATTTTAAGATAGCATAAATTGGGTTATTAATATAGAAGTAGTTTATTTTAAAATGGTAAACAACTTTGGTAGTTTAGTTTTAAAATTACTGTATGTATATAGAGAGAAAAAAGTATTACAACCGAAAATTTAGGTCTCCTTTGGTCCATTACGGTTAGTTGTTATTGTATTACTGTTCCAACACTTAATTTAACTTGTAAATATTTCCTTTGTCCGGCATTATTTTGCCCAGTTCGCCTTGAAACATTCTCTAAC
>DVOY01000232.1:0-12919 GCA_018237585.1 Apyrrothrix maculosa | reverse complement strand
CCCAAAATATACATCCTGCACGTCCGACGTGTGTCCATTAAGGGCCACACGTATGGACCGTTCACTCTAGGAATTGGCAATCCACCTGCACAAGCTAGCAGAAAGTCCGTAAGAGGGAAGCTTGCTTAGGAGATCTTCAAACTTAGTACTGTCAAAGGCCTTAGAAATATCAAGAGACACAGCAAGAGCCTCACCATGCCTTTCGATAGCCTGACCTCAGATATGGAACTGAATAATACATGGAAATTTGATTCACACATTACGAATTCATATGAATATTTGTAACAAGAAATATGTGAAATAACAACGTGTGTATGTACTTATGTACGCTCGTAAAAAGTTGTACTTCTTCGACGCAATAATTATTATTTGTATCTATTATTAATTTATTTGTACTCTTATTACATATTAAATAATAATGTAATAATTTTTTTAGTTTATGACGTAAATAAATAATATATACCGTCAACTAATCTCAAATTCTACAAACGTACTCAAGGTAATATGTAAAAACCACTTTTATCACTTATAATCACAGTAAATTATCTTAAAATCAATGGTTTGTTATTAAATACCAGTCACCACGATATATTATTAATAAAAAAACTATAATGTTGTCTAGTTAATTTCATATGTCGCTTTTTAGTAACGGTGTGCGCGTGCATCATAAAAATTTACTCATAATTTTTCCCTAACGCGCCAAAAGAAGTATAACTTCAAAAACGTAACATCACGCCTGTGATTCCCGAAAAGGTAGGCAGAGGAGTGAATTGCACTCCCACGTTTGACCAGTTATGTATATTAATATAGATTACGGTAACCTAACGGTAATATTTGATCCTAAAAGCGCACATTCGATAAAGTGGTGTCCATCAGGATTTGAATTTAGGATGCCCAGAATGAGAGGCTGAATTCTAAACCCATCACTCAAATGTCAAGTAGTGGTGACGATTATGACCTTGATCTTTCTCAAACAGAAATTTTCCATCCGGCTGAGGTAGCTGATGAAGACGATGATTCGCGATGAGAGGTCGCAAGTGTACTCTAATATTATTTTAACAATTTTCAGGGAAACTTTCAGATAAGTAAAAATAAAAAAAATAGAAAATAAAACCACTTAAAACTTTCCACCGATGGATATAAAATAAGTAGATACAGTATTTAATTTAGATATGGTAAACACAAAGGTTTCTGGCAATCGTAACATTAAAAATTGGTTAGTTTTTATTATAAATCCACCGTGCCGTGTGGTTTGCCAGTTTCGGGGCGTATATTATAGCGGCAGCTGAGAAACTGTCCAGTGGCCAGGCTAGCCCGTCCTGAGGACGCGGATTTGCATTTTAAATTATGAGTTTTTTGTATTAGTTGTTTCCTATTGTGGCAGTACTTTATAATATGAGCAACGTTTTCTACATTATGTATTCTAAAGCCAATTTCAAATGATTATGAACATTTAAAATCTGACGCGTGCTTTTTTCCAGCACGACGTCGTGAACTCTTTTATCGTTCTACTGCTGGACACGGGCCTCCTCTCACACTCAGGTAAGGTTATAGTGCGCCACGTCGCTGAAGTTCCGGTTGGCAGGCTTGCGTGTATCACTGTATATGTGGTAGGACTAAACAATCTCGGCCCCCCAGTGCGACAGGACAGAATCACATTGGACACTACGCGTCCGCGGCCTAACGGTCCGGTTTGAGTTTAGTTCAATTAGCGTTAAAGTCACAGATAAATAAATGCCGCATATCTCAATACACTCGTAATAGATCACACATGTATGCTATAATTTACATTTTAAATGGTGTGTTTCATGAGACCGCTGCAAACGCTTCCGTATTTTAAATCCGATTCGAAATGGAATACTTTGTTCAAACCTCCATAAAATTAAATTCACTAAGTTGTCAATTTATTCTGCTTCTCGTTGGGGTGATGTCCATTACTTAGTGGTGTATGAATTGATTAATAAATGTACTTTGCAAATATAAAGGGCTATTTTACGACTGCCTCGTTGTGGTGCTGGTTGCAAGCACGATTGCTGATCAAGATTCCTGTCTTCGCTCCCCGGCTGGGGCAAATATTGTTGGGTTCTTCTAACTTGAAATTCCCAAAATATGACGATCGAAAATGATTGACAAAAAGCAAATGAAAGAAAAACATCGTATTAACAATTATGATGGTTCGATTATGACCCTATCAAATGTTCATTTATTCCGTTAGTAGGAAACAAAGCAATAGTTATGCATTTAAAAAACTGAAACGGAAAAAATAAGCTCTTGTGGGCTCATATTCAAATAATCACAACGTTTAACTTATCTGACTTAAAGCTGTGATTCTGATGTTTTCTCTTAAAGCATATTTTGTACTATTTAATAAATACTAACAGATGTATGTTAACGTCATCTACTTTTTAAAAGAGCTAAAACAATTGTGACTTTTTTGACTGCCTCGTTAGTCGTGTTGGTTGCATGCGCGACTAGCGATCGCGAGGTCCTGCATTCAAATCCCGGATCGAGTAATATTGCTTTTTCTAAACTAGAATTTCTAGTAGTAGCTCGGAGTCTGTATTTGTGCCGGATGTATGGCATTAGATTACCACCTATCGTATTCCATAATGGGACATAAACCTATCTGGTGAAACGTAGGAGATTACTTCACTCCTCTGCCTACCTCTTCGGGGATTACAGGCGTGAATGTTACGGTTTTATAGTTAATTGTCAAAACCTTACGTAATTTAATTCAGTTTCCGTACAAATTGTACCACTCAATATTAGGTCTTCGAGACTAAGGGTAAGGGCTACGTTTCAGTCCGAAACGCTTAGGAGTATTAAATATTACACATTGGATATGTAGCAAAGCTCGTGTCCTCGTCAAATACAGGGAGCGGAACAGAACGGCGACAGTGTGCTCACAATACAATCTGTGCTACGACTTTGACAAAATACATAAATTTATTATTGACATCATTTAAATGTTGTCAGTAATGACAATGGGTAGTGGCAAAGGGGCTCGGTCGCGTATCGATGGGTAGCCGGGAGACGGGAGTGACGGGAGTATTTGCTGTAGACGCCACAAACGATATCTTCACCAACCGCTACATCGCCAACCGCGACCGCGGTGGGGTGCGTTATATTCCTAATTGCAAGTAATACGACGCACAAGCAGCATTTATCAAAACTTACATGTTTAGCAACAAGAATGATCTCACAGGGCCACAAAAAAATTACAACAATACGAAAACACCTTGAAATATAACATAATCAAGTTGTATATAATTGTTTATAAAAAGTCTCATCGAAATCTTCCACGTATACCGGTGGCAGCAAAAACCTGTAAAAGCACAGCCGCGTGCTTGCTCTGTGGACGACAAAACGACACTGATCCTAGAATTTATATACAAAGCAGCATATTGATCTGACACAGTGTCGATGTGGAAGCAGTGGCACAATTGATTTTTATCACAACAATGTAACATCACACCTGAAATCTTCTAAAAGGTAAGTAGAGGGGTGCAGTAGACTCCCATCTTTGACCAGTAAAGTTTACGTCTCATTATTGAATAGGTGGTGAGTCATTGTCATGCACTGGGCACAAATCCAGACTCCGAGTTACTACTAGAATACCTCTAGATTACTACTAGAATACTACTAGAATATCTAGTAGTATTCTAGTAGATATTCTAGTAGTACTAGATAAGTTATTTTTTTTAATTTCTATTATATTTGTTACAAATTCTTATTTGTATTCAAGTGATTGGAGGGAAAATCTGATTTGGTATGTTATTGTAAGTATTTACAAATACAAATTGGACACTGTTGAATCATCTATGTATGTATTACTTATATGTGGACATCGGAAAAGCTCTATCTAAAGCTTCTAGAATGACACTAGGCTAATATTTTGAGAAAACATTAAAAGTAATTTAATTTTTTCTTTTACATTTAATTTTCGAGATGCGTGTGTTCACATGCGATCATACTGTTACATATTAAATTGTGTTGTTATTATATCGTAGCGGCAAGTCCTTCAAAATGTATTATAAGCTATATAGATACATGTGTGGTTTGTTGTGTGTCTGCGTGAACAATGATTTATACTAGTATAATATGAGATGTAGTTTATCAGCGGTCTGATCATTATGGTACACATTCTGCCTAACTCGGGATCAGATGGCCGCGTGTGAGGTGATCCAGAGATTTACATTAATTAATATTCATTTACATTTACTATTTTGTCTTAAATATAATCTTATCCTTATACGTTACATTCGAAAATATCACTGAGTCACCACCACGCACATCGGCCCTCACCTGGTCCTCGCTGCCGCAGCCGACATTAGGAATTTTGGCCTTCATTTGTAACATTTCTTGTTGATAGCTTTTCAATAAAATGGATATGAATTAAAAAATAGGTATATAAAAGTGATTATTATTTTTATCAAAATAGCTTTATTTTTTTTTATGGTTTGCTTAAACCAAGGTGTCTCGGGTAGGCAGACCTCGGGTGTCTTACCTGCGCACACTGACCATCTTTAGTCTAACGATTTTTAACCGCTTTAAAGAATACATAAGTGAAGGCAATATTTTAAAAAAATCCTTAATTTTCCAGACTGTTTGCGTTTGTATTTGGACACCACTTCTTCACTACACAAAAAGATCCACAACAAGGATTGAGGGGTAAGCAGAAAAATATAGGCAATAACACTAATTCCCGATACATACCGGAGAGCTGGACGGCCTCTCCTGCCGCGACCACGGCAAGCCATATCCACAGGACGGCCATCACTGCACGCGCGCTACTCGGGCAGACCAAGCCGCGGCTGGAGCGCTCGCACTGCTAGGCCGCAGCCGTCTACAGCGACTAAACCTTGGTCGCGGCCGACAAAGAAATTATATTGGAGCAATTCTCCCACTATCTCACCGCGCTCTTGGATCTGCCAGCCGTAAGCTCCTCGGACGACCTTGGAGCTAGCTCCATTTAATACTTTTGATGTACTTAAGTCTTGAATTACTTGATTTTTTCTCGTCTTGGAATTTTTTATAGATCTTGTTTTTTATTGTTCATGAATGTAAATAGTTACATAAATAAATAGTAAATAAAGGTAACTACAATACTTCATTACGATAATATTTATATTTCTGAAGAATATACGCTTATGTAACTTGTAAACGTGAAGTAAAGCTGTAATATTTTCTAAATTGTCAAGAACTACCAGTTACTTTTCTAAGTTGTAAATAGCTAAATATTGTTTTAAACTCGTAAGATATATTTAAGCTTTGAAATTTATTAAAGCTTTGCTTTTAAATTTGCTTTAAGCTTTATTTTTTAATGATAACGATTCAATTAAATTTATTTCAGCGATTTTGGAATCGAACGTAATGTAACCACTTCGCTATGTAACACACCCGCTGTTTAACAGCGCTATAAACAATACAGTAAGCATGGTATCTGTTCCATCAGCAACATGAGCCCACGTCGCTCCGCCGCAGAGGGTGGACGTGGCACTTCACCCATCCACCTCCTGTTCGTACTTGATGTTGGGCCCTTCCTGTACTTCACTACGTTTTGATACTTTATGACTGTCGTAAGATATTGCTAATAATGAACTAAATATTCCGTTGAGAGAATAAGGAAATATAGGCCCTTTAAGGTCGCTAAGTTCGCTCGTTGTTGCAACGTAATTACAAACATGTCACAACAAGTAGTATAAATAGATGAATGAATAAAAAAAATGTTCTCCACACGTCCACGAGTTCTCCACAAGAACATAAAAAGAATTACGGCCACTGCTGGAGAACTATGCCTGACCCCTGTCCTGAAGACTCGTGCTCAGCCACGGACACAAACCGTCATTGCATAAGCATATGATAACGCGGTAACCTTCCAGTTCGTTAAGAGCTCATAAACAAGTGTTCCTGATATCTGTGATATTGCTTAGTAATCTCTTAGAACTCAGACGAAACGTGAATAAAGAAGCCGACCAACGTCCGTCCGACTGTCACCGACCGACATGCAGCCTACATTTGAATTAATAACAATTGATGAATGTAGAACTACGCCAGGTCTATAAGCATCTAGATATTTGATACTCCGTGCTCGCTGCCTATCTCGTAAGATATAATAAGCTTTGTGTACTGGACACGTGGTGTGCGGGTGGCGGTCGGACCAGTGCGGAACATTCCAGCACAACAATACAAGATGTACAGGTCTCGTTGGTTTAGTTAATTAAGTGATGTGTTTACTTCGAATCTAATTATGTTTAATTAGAAAATTATCCGCCATTAAGCACGTCATATTAGCCGTTATCTGTTTATTTGATCTTTGGCGATTTTTTCTAGTACCCGAGTTTATTAGTAATTTACGAGTGATTTATATACATAAATATGACTGTCTCGTTGGTCTAGTTGTTGCAAGCGCGACTTACAATCGAGAAGTCCTGGATTCGATTTTCGGGTCGGAAAAAGTATTTTTGCGTATTATAACTTTAAATTCCCTGTAGTAACACCGAGTCTGGATTTATGCCCGGTGTATGGCTCTAGGATCACCTCTTATTCCGTGGTGGAACATATACCGTAACAGGTGACACGTGGGAGTGCACATTGGACTTGTAAGCCACATTAAAGCTGTAGAGAAAGATAACATAAAAAAGTAACCTCTGCCTCTAGTAATTTTCACGGGAAAACAAGGTTAAAGTATATTATTAAGGGTTTATTATGCCTTCAATATATGAATATAATTCGCAAAAGTTAACTATGCGCCCCGTTATGTTGCCGTAATAGCTCTAAAGTGACTGACTCGTTGAAGGCGCGAGCGGCAGGCGCGGCAGCCAGAGTGGCAGCACTATTCCACTAACTGCCGACGTGATTTCTGCGACGTGCGATTTTTCCGACGTCATTTAATTCTCTGATTGCCACGATGATAAGTATCCTTATAATGCTTTTCTACACCGTAATAATGTTACCCGCACCATCAAGTGATGTTTGACGGGCCTGCAGGAGCAGTGGACAATGGTTCTGAACACTGAAACTCCCAGCTAGGAAAATATATTTGGGTGACGAGCAAGAGTATTTGATTGGGTAATATTATTTTTAAATATGTAAATGTGTATTTAAAATTATGTCTATATGTTATTTATGGGTTGTTTTGCTACCGTACCATTGATGGCCTTGATCACTACCGTTACCGGTACCACAGATGGCCTTGTATATTTTCCTAAGACATTGTGCGATATTATAGACCAAAAATGAACTCTTTCCGATCATGATATAACAAAGACGGGAAACTTTTCCACTGACCCACGCTGAAGAATCCATACGTTTTATAAGTAATTTCCATTTCGTAGTTAGTTACGAGAAGTTGTCTGCGCGCTACAGCTGAGTCACGAGTTCCGGTCACGCAATACAAACTCATTAATCAATTATACACTAACTGACCGCACTCCATATTACTACGAACTGTCCCTGCTAGTAGTGACCTAAGCCATTAGACGCTTAGGTAGACCGCGTTGTCGTGTTGGTTGCAAGGGCGACTGCCGATCGAGAGGTGCTGGGTTCAAATCCCGATTTGGGTACTGTTAGATTTTTCTAAGTTAGATTTCTAGTAGAAATTTCTAGTAGTGGCTCGGGGTCTAGAATTATGGCCGGTGTATGGCAATAGGCTCATCACCTATTCCATAATGGGACATAAACGTAACTGGTGGAACGTGGGAGTGTACTACACTCCTCTGCCGACCTCTTCGGGGATTACAGGCGTGATGTTACGTTTACGTTTTTTGATGACACAAGAAGTGCTGTGATGTAAGAAACGCAGGGCCTTGAATTGTACGGAAGCCTATTGTTATTGTCAAACTTCAACTTATATTTCACACGAAGAATATTAGCATGTATGCTTGTTGTTGAATAAAATCGGGGTCAGTCATGTACACGTCGCGCCTGTTCCGGCACATGCGCATAACATTTCAGTCCTATTGACTTCCGCTGTGAGCCTGCCCTAGGATGTATACCTCTTGACACTGCCCAGCGCGCAATGAGCTAGTATCTGTGTGCGCCATGTTTGTTTTGTTTTCGTTCTTCCTTTTTGGATGTTTGTGTACCTGGAACAAGTATAAGTAAATATTTGATAGAAAGAAATAAATTGTTGTTTTACTACAATTTTGCGTAAATCCATGTCAAAGTTTGACCAAAACTTACCAGTAAAAAGGATCTTTAACCGGTATTCTATTTTCGTAAACAATTTTTTTAAAGTTTAATCAAACACAAGTACTGACGTTTAATCCGGTGCCTGTGATGGCGCTTCAATGTGATTAATGAAAAAATTATAACAAAAAAACGAAGTAATATGCCTTCTCTGGGAAACTTGTACAGTATTAGGTAACTAAAAACTTAATAAATATGATATTAATACAAAGATAATTAATTGTGGTTGACTACGACTTAGCAGTACTTCCAGCAAGTGGACCAGCAGTCCAGCAATGGAATTATAGAGAGTGATGAACGAAATCATGCCCAGTTCTGGAACTGTACATGTTATCAAGAAAGATGTCAGTCTCTTCATACGGACGGAAAAACATTGATTCTGTTAGAAGACACTTAATTTAATATCATGTAGCGAATTTAGGATGTGTATAGGGTTAAATCATTATGTTTTGTAACAACAAACATTATTAAAGTTTACATTACAAATTTATTTCATTTTGAGTATAAAAGCTGAAAGTAAATATTAATAGTACCTAATATAATAATTTAAATAAGGCGATAAAGCTTCTCTTGTATCGAATTCAAATCCAAGAGATTTCTGGGTACTACGCGCTTTGATACACTTAAAATATTGTATACAGAGAAATCTATTAATAGACTCCCCCTTAATACATTCCTCTGCCTACCTCTTCGGGCATGACAGGTGTGAGGTTGTTGATGTTACGTTCTATAAATAGAGTTACGAAACAGCCAGCCGGAGGACGCCGTCGCCACAGAGTATTGATCTTTTAATACGTAAGTTATCGGTACAACAGACGGAGTATATTGACGCCGCATCTCCACTGTAAAAACCCGAGAGCCCGCGTCGTGGAATATTTCCACAACTACATTCGTGTTATGTTCATTCTCAGAAACATTTTAATTTTGTTTACCAGTGGGATAACTGTTTCGAAGTGGAAGAAACCGCGCCAACAGTGGAACTATCAGTGCCGTGTCTTAGTAGCGTAATATTTTTATAATAATATTGAGACATCTCCACACATGGCCATGTCATCACGACGGACCAAATTGCCAGGCTTCTCCCAGGACCAAACGGCTGATAAACTACTCTATATATAGAGATAATATCTTTTTACTACAACACATGCTTGTGCTCATCACACAAATATTAGTGCTAGGCGATAACCCCATCCGTGGCCCCGGCGCAGCGGCCTGGTACACTAACGACTGGTCCGGTCCACCACCTGGTGAGTTCACACGATTAGCTGCACTGCCTTGCCGACATGTTTATGTACAGGTATGCAACAAAGTAGCAGAGCATAAAGACTTGTACGACACAGGGCGGGCGGCAGAGGGCGCCAGCGAGTTTGACGCTAGAGCAATTAGGTTTTACAGTAAAACAACTAGAATATTATGATATCGCTTGAGATATGGCTAATGTATTTGTAAAAAACCAGTGATAAGACAAGACATTGTTCAGACTATTGTTGAATTGATTTTAAAATATTCCAAAATAAATTCTTCCCAGTCTATGGCAATAGACTCATCCCCTATTCCACGGTGGGACGTAAAGCATAACTGGTAAATCTAAATGGTGAACTGGTCAATCTGAAACTGCAAGCGTGATGCTATGATATGTACAAAATAAAGAAAAGTAAATTTGACTTAAAATTAATATTAATTTTGGCAATCAAAAATTTTTTGCCAAAATATTATCAAATGGAATATTTAACGTTCCACGACCGTGCCACCCTGTTGCATTGTACATTATTGTAATGCAATTAAGTACCATTACAAGTGAAGTTAGTCGTCTTAAGCTTTAGCCCTTTACACCCGAAGAAAAAAAGTTGCAAAAGGTGATTGATCGACATTGGTTGTGTCCGCAAAAATGAATTGGTGCGCTCTTGATTTTTTTTAAGTTACCTGCACTGTCGTGTGCCGTCGGGTGTAAAGGGTTAGATCAAAACAGAAACTTTTGTCGGATATCAACTCTGACCAGATTGAGACTACCTCTAGAAGCAAAGAGGAGGTAGAAGAACCAAATCAAAACAGCCAATATGTTAATGTACACGCAAAATATATAAACAATTTCGTGCGTTAAATTGTTTATTTATAGTGATATAGAATAGTTCATAACGTCACTAGGCCACAGGTGCTCAGGTATAATTTATTATGATACGGTTTTATTAATGAGAAA
The DNA here is from genome assembly GCA_018237585.1 of Apyrrothrix maculosa. Lineage (NCBI taxonomy): Eukaryota > Metazoa > Arthropoda > Insecta > Lepidoptera > Hesperiidae > Apyrrothrix > Apyrrothrix maculosa. The sequence goes on along the minus strand of DVOY01000232.1, from coordinate 2,532 downwards.
ACAACTCCATATTAGAGAACACTACACAATAATACAAGTTTGTATGTTATGGCAATACGAGTAACGAATGGTTAAGAGAATACGCTCCGTTGACAAGTACAGGTTGGAGAAAATGGCAACCTTCGTGTGCCCGAGCTGCCCGTGCGGCGCGTCCTGCGCACCTTCGCTGATCGCATTTCCTACCGCGAGAATATACATACATTCCGCAAACCTGACCATTGGAGGAAGATGTGTTGATGACCCAGCAATGAGGATTTTATTTGATTATTAATTATAAGTTCGTTTATTATATGGTAATTAACATACTATTCAAAGCCCTCAAAATTTTAACCCAACAGGACGTTCCCCAAGCATGCAGGTATGAGGGCATGTTCGTTAATATTAAATATTTATGCTTAACAGACGCATAACGGTAGGTTTCAAAAGAAAAAAATGCCTTATGTTACTCTTAAAAACATTATTTTTCACGAGTTTATAAATATTGGGCGGTGGCTGCTCAAGTACACGGCTGTAGGCAGTCACAAATACTAGTTTTTGCCGAAGATGAGTCACGTATGCGTTGATTCAACTGGATCCTGAAGTTGGAACAAGCCGCCTACGTGCTTATAATTTTGGCCTATAATTTAGATACAGACAACATGTGCTAAATCATTACGCGGCTGCGCCCGGTGCAACGGTGGCGACTTGACGTGCGAACACTTAACGCATGGTACACACTTTCTGGTAACGATTTGAGGTAAAAGTTGCTGCAGTTGCGGCAAAGATCTTGTCACAATAGCTAACAGCTAGCGAGTGCGAATCAATGGAACATTAGAAAAATTGACAAGACAAAGGCACACAGATAACGAGGCCCGACATTAGTCCGCGGACCGTTCCACTCGTATTGGATCCGAAGCGGCCGGAAGGGCTTCGGTAACACTAATATCAATTAGAACGTAGCAAGCTCTCGCTACATCGACATACTTCTGAGCTTAGTTCACAAGCAGTCGTACTAATTAATGTATGACTATACTGTTAAAGTATGAAGCCCGTCATCTGACGCAGGATATCTCAACATTTGAAGTTGTTTCTTTATTTCTTCACGTAATCATTGTATTGTCCGGTGTCGAGTGTGACCGGCATTTGCTTGCAGTAATATTTTGTGACTAAAAACTGCATTTTTTAAGTTTTTAAACAGTATTTTTAAAAGAGAAACCTGCTCTTAATCCCAAAATTATTACACGATTGGAATACAAATAATTATTGGAATATAAAAAAATAATGTTATGGCCGCTTACTTAACTTAACTTATAATTTAATTATAAATAAGTATATAAGTTTCATTTATGGCCAGACGTGGGATACAGTCCCGAATGTTACTGATAGCTGTTACTAGTAGGGTATTGTTACCCATACGTCAGGAAACGTTTGTGAATGCTGACATGTAGTTCATAACTTTCTTCAAGTAAAAAAATACGAAACGTGAAATATATTTGTGTGACAATGAGCTGCTCGCGTCCACAGGCTTTTGACCCTCGATACCCTGCACGTGTCTACTGGTTGGTGCTAAAGACCAGCTAATGTGGTGGTAGCTTCGGCGGCGGCCTGTTACCACCCAGAGGTCTGAGACATAGCGTGAAGTACATCGTATGTTTCGTTATGAAGATCCCTGAAGACGTTCAGAGAGATGGGTCTGGATAGTTGTTATGCGTTGATGGATGAAATAAGACGTCTCATTGTTATCGCACTGAATGCCCAGTCTTGGAGGCTAGCTGAATCCGAAGCACGGTGCACCGCTGGCCGACCGCAGGCAGTAGGGGGCCCATGTAGTAGGCCAGCCATCTATGAAAGGCTGCCCCGCCACCTCACGAAAAACCACGGGTTGCACCATCGTGCTGCTTGGCGACCGGATGAGAGGACCCGATGGACAATCCCGGTGGGATTCGGGCGTCTCAGCAGGCTCCAGGATGGTCCTTCACCGGTGCGAGACTTTGCAGTATGGTCTAGGTTTCTCGCGTATTGCCTCGTCCAACTTCCATCTCTTTGCCTATTCACCTAAACACTCACCATGAATGTCCGAAAAAACAAAAAACCTATGAACAGCGGCTGCACTTCCGCTCATTTAAAGTGCAATTCACTAACATCCGAGGACTGCACTCAAATCTCGTATCGGTCCATCACCATCTCGAAACCGAAAAGCTTCATCTCTTGTTTCTCAAGGAGACACAGATCAGGCGTCCAACGGATGTCGCCTATCTAATATACCCAGGATATTCGCTGGAACACAACTTTATCCAACGCGCAAGAGTCTATGCATTCATGCGCGACGACGTCTGCCATGGTCGTCTCCTTGATCTTGAAAATTCCCGGTTCTCCATGTTGTGGATGCTGGTTGAGACTGGTTTGGAGCAAACCCTGTGCGTCGGTTTGTACCGCTCACATAGTGATGACCAGGAGACAACTGGGCCGACAGATAACCTCAGCGAAGCGGCTGACATGGCCCAGCAAAGATACCCGTGCGCTCAACTAGTGTTTCTCGGAGACTTCAATGCC
>DVOY01000231.1:0-12928 GCA_018237585.1 Apyrrothrix maculosa | reverse complement strand
ATTACACGTAAATAAATACATTTTTGTGTTTATATTATAGACATCCATATATTACAGACATCCACATATTACAGACATCCCTAAAGAGCTTATAATTTAATTTTATAGCTGGATGTAGTTAACTTCGGGGTTCAAAAATACTCGGTACAATTTTAAGCCAACTCATATAGTGAGTTTAGCGCCCACAGGCCCTTATTCCAGCCATTTGGTATAACGGAACAAAAGCCGTTTCCAGGAACGTGAACAAAAGAGTTCAAGTTATTTAGCAAAGCCCCTAAAACTACATCATTAAGAATACTTTCATTCAACCAACACGTAGGTACACAGAGAGGTCCTAAACAATACCCCTGAGGGATGCCCTACAATGGCTATGCCAACCGAGGCAGGCAGTTGAAAATACCGCGCCGAAATTCACTCTTTATCTCTCTCTCTTAACATTGTGGTGTCCATTGTCGAGATACGGACAGCATAATTAAACCTCAGCTCATTTTAGGGTCTAATGTATACTTAACTGCGCTAATGAATATGAAAAGAGAAATTGTGTGTACTTTGTGTGTGTGTGTTTAATTTTTTTTCCTGATGTACTGTAAGTAAATTATCTTCGTCGGTGTAATCAAAATAGTGTTAAATAATAAAAATATTTTCCTCTCCTGGTATTTGCAATTTGTGTTGTAAATGCATTTTGTAATGTTGACACGATTTTACATCTTGTAGAAATACACAGTAATAGCCTGGCTAGCGGTAGCTCGGTAATCGGCAATAGACCAATCACCAATTCTATAATGGGACGTAACGTAACTGGTGAAACGTGGACCTGTACTACACTCCTCTGCCTACCTCTTTGGAGATGACAGACGTGATGTTCGACACTATACACGTTTTTACTATAAAAACATTGGAGTATGTCGATGTTGATGTGTGTTCATGTACTATCATTTAACACCATAGCGGTCATGAGGTACTGTAGAAAACTGAAATGTCGATTTGTATACATAATAAAACATTGACAGTAGTATTAATTAATGTCTGCTTTATCTCTGCAATATCTCTAATGATGGGATAACTGGCTTCGCTAATACAATTTATTTGGTTTTCTATATTAAATAGACCGTTAAACAGTCCTGTAGGCTACCAAAATTAATATTGCTATTTACTTTGAATTGAAGGATCTCGTTTCAATGTTCAAATAGACTCAATTTTATATAACGGCATTTTCGCGACGCATGATGAATCCAACGCATAAAGTATTCTCTTTCATCAGTCTCATAATTATTCTCAAACGTTCACGTTTCCATTCAATTCATTCATTGCTTTCATTCATGTTTTAGACTATCAAAGTATTTATTCCATGTTTGCCTCTCAAATCTATTCAAATTTTAGTGTGTCTTAATTCCACCTGAAAATGTCTATGTCTGTCTCCTTTCTATTTTTAGTTTCTTGTCTTATATTTATTGTTACAATTCGGTACTTGAATAGTTTACAAATGTAGTCTCAATTTTAAACATAACATGTGAACCAAATCGGTTACTACAATCAATTTTAGTATTAAGCATTCCGATTTATAGTGTAATACTTGTACAAAATGATCCAATAATAAATTTCGATGTAACGATTTTACCGCACTGAGTTATTGTATTATCTTGAATTAGCGAGCTGTCGTTGGGTCAATTGGGTGCAATTTGATTATTAATTATGATTAATGCTTGGGATATCCTTTTTATTTGTGTTGTATACTGTATATTTATTGATGGTTCGGACACGTTGAGATAATGGATGATGGAAGAATGACGAAACAGAATATACAATATGCAATTCAAATCTGGATGGACGCAGGTGCCGAGGGAGCCCAAGACTCACATATCTGTACCAAATAAATCAAGTTCTAACTGACGGGGGAGTTAGAAGTCTCCTAAACCGGCGTGTTTGTATTGAGAGAGTAATGAATGTGGAAGAAGCACGGTAGGTCTGTAAGGACTCTGCTACCTCTCTGTAAGGTACGCCTACCCCGTACGGGATCTGGCGTGAGGATATGTATGTATGCATATTGGCTATTAGTATACTTCTTATATATTTGGGTTGTGTTTATATAGTGGACAAACCCGTTGGTTTGATTTTTCGAACCGGTGCCAATTGGGTACATCTTACATCCACTGTGCAAGAGCAGTAGCGTTTTCATAGCAAAGCCGAGTGGCGTCATTCGGTATAAAACGAGCGGCGCTCAATGAGGTCGTTAAGTCTGCCGGATGTTTTGAGCGGCGGATGGTGCGCTCCCGATACGGCACCGATAGGACACCCGTTTTTACTCTCTTCGTCCTCATCATTCCGGGATTCCATACTACAGGAAATGTAGAACTTGGGAGGCATTTAGGTAATATTTCGCAAATTCTTTTACTTCCTCGTTGGTTGTGTCGGTTGCAAGCGCGACTGCCGATCAAGAGGTCCCGGGTTGAATTCCCGGGTCGAGTACTATTGGATTTTTCTATAAATTAGAATTTCTCGTAATGGCACGGAGTCTGGATTCGTGCCCGGCGTATGGCAATATACTCACCAACTATTCCATATTCGGACGTAAACGTAACGGGTGAAACGTGGGAGTGTTTTACACTCCTCTGCCTATCTCTTAGGGGATTACACGCTTGATGTTACGTTTTTCTTTGTTAGTAACATTACGCGAATCCAAAGTAGATATAAAATGGCGAAACAAGGATATGACATCGTAAGTATCACAGAGGCGACTTTAAATTTAATGAGGGAGACTTTTCAATTATATCGCAAAGCGTGCCCTTTTAAAAATTTTAGCCAAACATTTTAGCCGCGTCATGGTGAACCGTTATGGCGGATTGAAATACATTTTTCCTGTGTAAACTTATTTTCCTGCTAAGATTCCCAAAACATCATTTCAAATACAAATTCAAATTCATATAATTTGCACGAAATTATTACAGATGGTGAAAAACATATGAACACTATAATCTAAACCTACGGAGGTAATCAAGTTATATTAGAAATCATATCGACATAATTAAATGAAATCAAAGTGTGAAACAAATTTCGTTCTTTTAATTATAATCTTTTAAATATAATTAAATAAATAATATTATATTATCCAATTCACGACACCACACTATTTATTATCTATTTCTAATACACTAGCATTACAATCATTTTAAAAACTGTACAATAATTATTTATTTAGACAATAAGGTTTTTTTATACATTGGTGGAGTATTTAATTCGCTTATCCTAACCCATAGTTTACGCAATTCAATTCTCAAATATTAGTTTTTTCCTTTTAACTGCTGACAGAACACGCTATTTTAACACTAACTGCTTACATCCATATCTATTAATTTTACTATGCAGCTGAAAGTGAGAGTTTATAATTTTTATATTTGATAGCTGGGTTTAAGTCTTATGACGCGTTGACTCTTATGACGCGCACGGAAAGAGGAAGGATGGATTGGGACAAAGGAAGTGACTGAAGATGTAGAGGAGAGGAAGTATCTATATTTTTAGGACAGGACTTTCATATTATAAATATTGTGCCCGGTGTATGGCATTAGACTCGCCACCTATTATTCCATATTGGGCCATAAACGTAACTGGTGAAAATTGTGAGTGTACTAACTACACTTCTCTGCCTATCTCTTCGGGGATCAGGTGATGTTATGTTTTTATGGAACATTTATGTTACAATTTTTTTTGGGTATAAAAGATTCAATAACTTTTAAATTAAATGAACGATTGTAGGAATCGCAAAGGAGTTCAAGTAACTTTTACTGAGTGAATGTAGTCACAAGGTTGTTGAGTATTTTAATTTTTGCTCAGAACGTCGGAATTTCTGATAGTATATTTAAAGTAACATTCGCGCGATTCGCGCTCGAGGTCTCAAATCCTATTTGTGTCTGCAAGATCCATCGCTCAAAGTGCGGCGACCACAGTAATAACACCATCGCACCAAATGCACTTAAGTCACTCCAAGTATACCAACAATAAATTCTACATCCAGTTAGTTGCAAATGAATACATTTAAGTCACGATATTGCCAAATGAAAGAATACTACTTGCTGACTTCCAGATATTATTGGATCTTTAATATATTTTATTTTGTATTTTACGCGTGGCTTCTTAGTAATGTCTTGAACTTCACAGTATTGCCCACGATCCTCTGATGTGCACGATTGTACTCAGCCTATTTGTGGAACCCGTTTTATTGTAATGAAGGAAACTGTCTGAATTTACTTATGTACGTGAAAGTTTTGTTACCATGCAAACTGGATTTGGGACGGACACGTTAAACTGACATATATAGAGGTTGGAATGGAAATTAACCGTCTAAAGGTCTAGCTTTATAGTGGCCTAAGTTCGAGGAGCGAATAAGACTCGGCCCTATTAATGGGACAAGCAAAAGTATCGCCTTTTGAAGTTCGCAGTGTAACAATTTAGTATGCATAAGAAAATAGTCTTATAGGATGGGATGAATCTCTCCTTTATTAATTCTATATTAAAGGTGCTTAAATATAGTTACGTATTTTTAACATAATATTTAACTTCCAACATTACTTCAATCTGTTAGTTTTGTAAAAGCTCTTGAACGAAATTAATAAGGTCGATACGTACTATTGAATATGACGATAATGATTTGAGTACATTACAATGCGTCGTTATAACCTCAAAATTCTCCATTCAATGTATTTTAGCAGTTAACAAGATTATTGATTGCTTCTATGCTTTTTTGTAAATAAGAATAACCATTTATTCAGTGAAAACGATTCTGTCAGAAATTTCGCCATTTTCACTCTGTGAGACAAGTAGACGACAACGTATCACCCTTTCGGACACAAATGACCTTGTCAAAGTTTAAAACCGTTTCAAAGTTAACCCGACCCGTGTCATGTTTGTATGAACTTCTACAAACTTTGTGGTTATGGGCATAAACTAATAGATTTCCCATAGTGATAAATAACACGGGTAATGGATAGCTCTCAGGTTCGGTTACGTTGGTTGAAATGCACGACATCCACTGTTTACATGAAATCGTTAAATATTGTGTTCCGTATGTGAAAGAAATCAATAAAGGCTCTACTATTGCTATTGATGTCTTACGAAATTGAACTTATCACCTATACTGCAATATCTATGCCATATACGAAGGATTAGCACAAAGTGAAATGATACAAACGGACATGGCGATTGATATTAAGTGGTTTCTCGAGGAGTTAAATTTTATTGCATCCATTATTATAGTAATTTGTAACGCACAAAACGAAATAGCGATCGTTTCGTGATCGGTCGAATGTCGAAATGCACTGGCTGACATTTTGAATCATCGGTTGGAAAGGGTAGGGAATATCGAAGGTAGCTCAATAACTTTAAGTCTTATATCAAATAATACAACTTTTCCAGTCGGCCGTCAGACGCGAAACCGTGAAATATTTTTGTCTCTTTTAGAAATGTTGTTGTTTCACTCGCTCAGTGGATATCGGAGAATCGTTGCTCCTATTTCTGCGCAAAGCGGCAGTCCATGCACTGATTCTTCTTAAAAATGTTAAACAGAAGACAGTATTGCACATGTATTAACCATACCTATATATGTTGCTGTAATTTCATTTATATTTAGACTACCGTCCTGCAGTGACTCCTTAGGTACAACTTTTTCATGTGACATCGTGTTGGTTGTAAATTATTATGTAGACAATGCCGTTTTACATTTCGAAACTATACCTATTTGATTAAATGCCGTGCCATATATTGTTATTGAGCTCTTATCATCTATACAACACGTATACTTTTATCGCAAATAGAATTGGTGGCTGGTTAAGATTATGTTTTTCATTCAGAACGATTCTCATGACCAATCTAATCTTGTCCATATAGATTATGTCAACGTTCATTCACGCTTTCACACTATCGATAGAGTTTATGACAAAAACGTATCAACTATTATTGGTACTATCGAAAATCGATACACCTTCCCGGATCGTGAAGATGTCGATGTTAAATATTTTAATGTATCGGCGATCACTAGTCCCGCCGAGGAGGAGCTTTCTAAATTATTTTCGAACACATTATAAATTTAGTAACAGCCGAACGGGTTTTGATGCTGCGAAGTAATTTGAGACATCCCACCATGTGTTTTTTTACCATAATCACATCCTGACTGAAATGGATAAAGGAAAGGTTGTATAGACAACTCCTAAATCACACCAAGATGTATGAGAATAATAGGAGTTTTATACAACACTGAAACTCAAGAACGCCGAATTAATTATTCATGAATCGCTATTTCTGGCGTCTTTTCGTGAATTTCTTCGTTGTGAACATTTCGAAGTTCACACGGCAGCACTTACAGTTGCAGATTAAATTCCTTTTCACGTATTGAGTGAACAATTTCTTACCGCGGGTAGGCCAAAGCGTTCAGTACAATATTGTGAAATGTAGGTCATTAACATCGTCTGCCGCGTTTTGGTAAGCATTTGTTAACAATGCACTTAAGCTATCTATATGTTCTCAATTTGGTCTATATGCATTATACATATTATTTATTTAAAATAAGAAAATGGCACTTATTTATACCATTTACCTTTACCGAATTTTTAATTGCTCAATATATTATTGTTATACTACAAATGCTCGCTACTCGCTTGTGAATTCAATAGCAGTGGTACATTTTGTAATAAACAAACTGAAAATCCCACGAACTTGACCCCTGGTTACGTTCGATACACTTGATTGGCATTCTCGTGGTCAGATGTCGAAAATGAAACAAAACAAAATCCTTTCAGTCTTAACCCTCTCAATGGAACCGCCAGACCAATCGATACGATCCAATATTACGATTTTCGCCTTTACCGCCTGACGGTATAAGATCCAAACCGATAGTACGAGACCCTGATTTCCTTTTTATTTTTATTTCCAATCTTACTTTTCTTGAATGGATTTATTTTTGTACCCTTTGTAGGCACTTTCATATGCTCGATACTTACTGGATGTGTGCCAAGGGATTCTGTTTTTATTGAACACTGATACAATTGCCGCTTTTATTTCTTCATCTTTCGCTTTGTCGAGACCTTGTAATAGTTCCGTGTTTTATTTTAATATTATATTTAAAGCTGCGAATAATCATATTTAATTCAGGTGGCCAAATCACTTTCGAACACCCCTCTTCCGATTCGTACGTGTTGTTTATTAATCTTCACTCGCTAACGTCAATTTCTTTGGTCACAGGAAACAGAAATGAGAAAGCGATGTAATGTATCGATTTCGCCCTGTTTCATGCGACATAAAGCTTTTGCTACAGTATTTTATAGATTTTTAAATCCTCATATCATGCTACAGAAATATTAACACCTAAAACCCTAACCAAAGTTAAACAGTTCAAGGAAAATTTAGTCATTTTCCTTTAGTGACGGTACAGGTTATTTTCCTTGAAATATCTACGCGCGAGTATTATAAAATAAATTACAAGACGTTATCAATTATTTCGAGTTGCTTACGAAACGGAATACAACTGATAATGACAATCGTTTGGGACAGGAAGTGCCAATCAGAGCGGTCTATGACTGTGCCCTTGAATCGACATTCGTCTTTTTGAACGCGCACGTACTTGTAATTTATGAATGGTACGCAGTTTCATTGATCCAGGCCGAATGGGCGTGTCTAGCGTATTTATATCTCCACGTATTGGATGCTGTCCACGTGATGATATATGTTTGTATTTTATTTAGGATTTGACTTTGAATATAAATAACCGTTTGGATACACTCTTGCCGCTCTTTAAATGTTATAATCAGATTATATTACATATGTCTCTTGCGTGTGTTCTATGCGTTTATCTTATTATGTTCGTAACAATGTGATGAATACTAAAATATTTTCATTTGACTTTAAATATTCATGTATATGGCATAAATTCAATAGAATATATTGTGTTAAATTTGAACCAAAATGATATATGAGACAGTGATAATATAATTCATATAAGTTATTTTTAGAAAAGTTTCAGTCTCATCCCTAGAATTAAATTTTGTGTGTCGTAAGCGGGTACCTTGGATACACATAAAGACAAGGACATACACACCAAGAACCAGAATAGATAGCTGTATATATAAGTTACGGTACTTACGTATATTATTAATTGTACTAACATATAGATATACTAGCTGACCCGGCGAACTTCGTACCGCCTCAGAATTAAATAATGTGTCAAAATTCAATAACTGAAAATTAACAGACTACCAAAAAAAACTGAATAACATTATGTACAAAAAAGTTTAATCAATTACTGCCTCGTTGATCGTGTTGGTTGCAAGTGTGACTGCCTATCGAAAGGTCCTGGGCTCAAATCCCCAGTAGAATACTATTGGATTTTTCGAAAATTAGAAATTCCAGTAGTGGCTCCGAGTCTGGATTTGTGCCCGGTGTATGGCAATAGACTCACGACCTATTCCATATTAGAACGTAAACGTAACTGGTGAAACGTGAGGGTGTGCTGCACTTCTGCGTCTACCTAATAACTGGCGTGAAGTTACATTTGATGTTACGTTTTTTTATACCAACGCACCAGTAACTTACAGTCACACATAATCAAGTGTACTTACTAATGTTCAATGATGGTACAATTTCCCAATAAGTTGACTGTCGCCGAAATATTTTCCTCATAAAATCTTATCGCTCATGACAAAAACTAAGTTCTGGGAAACGATGACAATAACAAAGCCATTTCTCTAGTGACGATCGATTTGATACAATCTACCAACTGGAAACGTCTAATAGATTGGTTCGGTTTAATTTAAAGTCAAGCGCGCAGTAATTTGCAGCTTTATTCGCAAGCGAACGATAAAATTAAGACGAAACGATTAAGTTGTAATGTTATATGAGAACGCACATTGACGGATTATAATACTTTTTTAAACTCAATCCCCAAAAGAGTGAAATATGGTACGAAATATTGTATGGAAATTACATAACTATTATCGTGAACTCTCAACGGATATCACATCAGTTCGCAAAATGTTTAAAGATTTAATTAAACATCGAGAAATATCTACCGAGTTACATGCTCCCCGACAAACAGAAGAAAAAAATCCACCTTGTTATTTTACGATAAATATCCATTGAAGCGAAATGCTTTGTTTTGGCCCAAACACAAACTTTCGTTTCGTAAACAAATAATTCCGCTTACCTAGTTCAAGGTTATCTATACCCACTTTGTATATTAAATTTTTCTCGTCTTCAATGGATTTACAGTAACAAACAAATCCCACTTTACGACCTACGTGTCTTCTTTAGTTTAATTCTTCGTCTCTAGTTGTCGAAGGTAATCGGAGAGAGTAACAAACATCTCGAATTGTCTGCCTCGTTGGTCGTGTTGGTTGCAAGCGCGTCTGTCGATCGAGAGGTCCTGGGTTCAAATCCCGGGTCGAGTACTATCGGATTTTTCTAAGATTAGAATTTCTAGTAGCGGCTCGTAGTCTGAATTTGTGCCCGGAGTTTGGCAATAGACTCACCACCGATTCCTTATTGGGACGTAAATGTAACTGGTGAAACGTGGGAGTACTACACTCCTCTGCCTACCTCTTCGGGGATTACAGGCGCAATTTTACGTATAACAAACATTTCAATTGAGCTTATTTGTTATGTCACTTGATGGACTTTGAGAGATCAAATATGAAAATATATTGTCTATTTTCTCCAATAAGTCGTATTTCCTTTCACACAATATTTTCAGGCTCCAAGCCAAGGTCGTGCGAGTGATATCCGCTGAAATTATTAATATCGACGTTGTTATAACGTTTTTCTGGGGTATGTGTAAACGGAAAGTCTATTATTATTTCTTTGTATCGTTTTTATATGTGTTAACATGGAACTCTTGCTGTCCTACACATTGTTACGTTACAGGCTATGTGACATTGTGGCGTCTATTTGTATCGTCTTAGTTGTCTAGGTGTTGAAATATTAAAGTGTACTGCTCCTAACTAACATTAGGGTGCCCGGTTCATTTTATCTCGTATATCGTTACAAATAAAATACTTACTTTTGTCTCTCACACTGTCTGTGTGTTCGATTGTTTGTCTGTTGCACTTTAGTGGTTGATCTGATGAACTTCCATATGAATTTTGATGAAATTTAATATGAATCGTTTTTGATATCCAAAAAAGGATATAGGATTTTTTTTCATATTCTATTTCTAGATTGGGCAGTTAATGAAATGAACTTAAAAACCCAATAAATTTATTCAGGACCCCCGAAATTATGACATGAATGTTATAGAGAAGAATTAATTTTATGCAATAATAACACCTAATTAATGGACCGGTTCACCGCATGAAAAAAAATAGTTACAAAAACAAATATATTTGAATCCCTTGGATAGTGTTTAAACATGAAACCATTAAAATATCCCTGCCTATTCCATAATGCGTTTTATGTGATGATTTAATTATAGTCTACTAATAATCTTGTAATACTCTAAATAATAAAATACTAACAATAAAATCTGGACAAACTTATCGTGCGAACTATTTAATTCATTAGGTTTATGAACGCACAGTGAAGTGGGACCGGTCGTTGCTTGTGACTTTATTATCATTTGGCTCCGTTTCTGCATTTGAAATAGATCGACAATCGTATGCGTAATAGTTGTTTTCTGTTTGTCTATTAGTTTCGTGACAACTCAACCAGACTCCGCGCTATATCTGATCTGAATTTTGTCCGCAATGATATTTATATCGTGCATCTAGGTTTTTTTTGCTTCAAAGTACTGTGTAAAGTAGAGCGAGGTTACAATATCAGTTGTTGTCGATAAATTGTCGTGTGGATATTATTTTTTTTTGTCGCTTTTTATATATGACGCTTGTATTTCAAATACGTTATACAAATTTATACTTCCTTGCTAGTTGCTGTTCGCTTATTTTTTCTCTCCTTATAAATGTTAAATAATTTGTCTTATTTATATAACTGGTACTGGTATATATACAAATTCCTGTTTCTGTTTGTATTATCTGCGATATTTCCTTATTGAAAAGGCTTTGAGCATTTTATACACGACTTACCTACAATACCAATTGTCTAGGGTAATTTATCATTAATGATCTAAAGCTTAAGTCGATGCTACTCTGAAAGTCTCTCACAGGAATTCTTATGCCAGCGTTCAATTTGCCGCTATTGGTAAAAACTCGATCACTTGTGCGTGGGAGCCGTTTATTGTTTACGTCCTCTTTTGACCATGTTTTTTACTCCAACACGCTTCACCGAGCACCGTCATAACTCGATTGCAACCAATTGATCGATCGATGTTACTGGATGCTAATTAGAATTCTAGGTGAATGTATTATTCTATCAAAAATGCCTATGTATAGCAAGCAACATGTCGTCTTAATTTTAATATTAAAGCGTATCTATAATAATAAGCTCATTAATCTTAATATCATTATCAGCATCAGTGTTAGTATTATCATCAGTAGCTTCATTACCATTGTTAGCCTGCCTCATTCAACTGGTGGACATAGTCTGTAATGACCTCCATCCCCCTCTGTACTCGGCTTGCAGCATCCAATGAGACAATCATTGTGTTATCTCTGTAATGATAATTTTTCATTTTCAAACGATACATAATTTATTCAATCGCTACCTCACTTGCATAAGGCGAAATGCATATTGACAGATTGAGGCTAAGATTAAAATACTCTGAAGATAAGATGCAGAGTTTAAGGCTGGGCCGTGTGTTGAGTTTATTGCGTCAGGGTGACCTGCATATAGTTTAATTTATTGGGTGCACACTTATACGCGCTGTGAGTACAATGTATTGCTAGTAAGTAAAATAATACTTTTAAATATTCAGTTTAAGGCAACATGTCGGTGATATTGTTTGTGTGTTCGGCACCGAAAGCGGCATTCTGTAAGCGAGTGCATCGGATTCCGTCCACCGTCATCAATGTAATCGTCGTCTCGAGTCGCAATCGAATGAATGAAGTGTATGAATGGCCCTACGCCAACATTGCCGTTTTGCCCGTAACCTTGCTCGTAGATCCCCGCCAATGGAAGCTAACTACTATTTAAAGTTTAGTCGGTCATTAAACTGACCGACTCGGCTGTGCGCGGTCGTTAAGAGATCGGCTCGTTACTGTGTTCAGTGTTACGCAAGGATTCGATATGAGAACCTAACTGATATTCGTTATTGGGTATCTTTAATAGAATAGATACAAAAAAAAAATTTCAACCCTTTCATCGTTCTATTGTTGGACACAGGTCTCAAAATGAGAGGGTTCAGGCCAAAGCCTGGTATAGAGTAAGGCAGAATTTTTTTTTATAAAGTTATAAGTTTCATTCTTAACAGTAATATAGCATTTTAGGAAAAAAATGAAGGGTATATCACGTTTGATGCAAAATTAGCCCCGTTAATTGACGATAACAGTAAATATTACGAGGTTCTATTGAATGTTTCTAATGACTCGTCTATTAGGTTCCTACATATGGTACAATTTAATTACTTTACATTTATTCTTGAAGGTGTAGAGGTAAATGTTAGTTCAATAAACGCCTTGATACTGAACATTGATGGGACGTAAAAGGTTCACAATCTTAAAAGAGCAAGCATACATATTTGCCGCGCTCGCCCGTACCATAACGGTAAAAGCCATAAAAGCTTACGGATATTGAAGCCTTAACCGTTTATAATTGAACGCAATTTTATATCGAGAGAAGGTGATATTTAAAGAACACAAATCCGTGCAGCAACTGTATGAGTTATTTCTTAATTTTAACATCGGCATTGGGCAGCTTATAAGCAAAAACGAATACGTCGATTTTAAGTACAATTAAAAATATTACATAACTAACTAAACTTAATAAATATAATTAATTAATTAAAATAATATTAATTAATTTATTGCTATGAAGTTTTGGTTCGGTTCGTTTTATTGTTGAC
>DVOY01000230.1:0-12933 GCA_018237585.1 Apyrrothrix maculosa | reverse complement strand
GCCAAGCCGTCTGACGCCGATTAGTCCTGGGTCCCGCAGTGGAATTCCGAAAGCTGAGGTATGGAAATTCAAATACACAAACTGTAATGCACTTTATTGGACTTTAACATACTTTCTTTATAAACAACATAATGGAGGTCAATGTACACAGATACTTCACGAATGGAAATTAACAAATTGTCTTACTAACAGCGCGCGGGAGTGATGAGTCCGTTGACGTCCGCTTAAATAGATTAATACGCGACTGTATACTACTCGCAGTTGTGAAGGCAAACAGTGCAAACTAAATTTATTACAGCTTTATTTCAGTAATCCATAGACAGAATAAGTTACGTATCTTCCGATACATTAATTAGCCACAAGTGAAAGTTTCCGTCTGATCACCGCATTAAAAGCGCACCTCAACAAACGCTTAGTCCCATACAAAGTTATATCAAACTGTGAATGATAAATTTGCTCTATGCCTAAAGACTTTCTCTTTGATTTCATCAGTGAACTGACACAGAGCAAGGCGGAAGGAATGACTTTCAAAGTAACTCCAACTTCAAGTAGACTCCAACGACAATCCATTCCAAAATGGATAAAAAACGGGCTCACTTCGGTAATTTCAATCGCCATTCGAGTAATACAGCTGAACGATTCGCGGGTAGAAAAAGATGTATTTTAATCTACTTGCGTTAATCGCAAAAGCGCTGATACTTTTTTTAAACTGTGTAAGCAATAAAATATTAAACATTTTAGCCTTCATTTATTGCTATAGAACATTAATTTTTCCCTCAATACCTACAAAAAATATTAATAAATGAAAAAACAACCGTTGTACATAAAACGGAATGCGGAAATGATGCCGAATTTCTTCATAATAAAATTAAACGAAATGCACATGAACTTGCATGTTGCCACTACGTGGTTAAGTTGGTTGTAGCAATCAAAAATGAACGAGACGTGTTAGGGGTGCACGTGTTTCATTATCGAGAACATTCCGTGCCGTGTTCGACTAAAACATTACAGACGACGCAAGACCTCCAACGAAATGTCGGGGAAACAGAATCTCAGAGCAAAATTTGCATCATTCACTTATGCTGCAAACATGAAAATTGCCAAGACTGACGAGAGCACCTCCTCTATATATGAATCGAAGTCAAGTCAAAGAATGATTCGTTTCAAAGTGGACTGAACGAACTCACCCTGGCTAACTTATTGGGCATCGGCTGATGCGGCAGGGTGTGATGCCGCGGCCCGCCCGCCAACTCCGGGTTGAGCGCGAGGATGGCATCGATCTCCACCTCCTTGCCCTTGGTCTCGCCGCGCTCGTACCACTCCACCGTCACCGACCGCGTCTCCAAGTTGACACCGGAAACGATGGCCGAGTGTATCCGCCCTGAAATCGATAAACAAAAAATCGTGAAAAACAATATATTTTAATACATACCTACATACTATCGTACATACACATTACTACGTAAGGGACCTGGTCACGCCAGGTCCCTTACGGGGTAGGCAGAAAGCACCGAGTGCCAAATATTTCTATCAAAATAATAAGATTTGATAAAATAATAAATAATACAACAAAAAATTACGATGACTTGACTGATGATTGGACGTACTGAAAATGTATAGTATTTCGTTACAAACTTTACTCATAGATGGCGTTACTAGTGCGTTGAAATAAATTCTTCCGAAATACGCTTTAAAATTCTCATAAACAAAGTCGAAACTACATGATGCGGGCTTGTAATTTTTTATAGCGGTTTTATTTAAGACTTGCTTTTATTACTGCTAAAATTTTACGAGGTACATCTGCATAGCCAGTATTATCAAAACACAGACAACACTGGATGTTCAAGTGTGAAAAATAAATAAGTTGAATTTAGAACAAACATGTAATTATGAAAAATTAATCATTAATCTTGTAACAGTTACTCGCATGATTACATAGGTATACATTATAATATTGAGTTAGTCAATTTTTTAATTTATGTACACATTAAAAAAATACATTTACGATACAATTCATTATACTGATTATTTATCTCCATATCACATCAGCGATATGCTACTGGTGACTACGTAGAGCGTGAAACTATCACTTTTCGCGATACTTCATCAATCAAAATTAAAATTTCCATGCGCTCTCTTCAACACTACGCTGATTACGTACACGTTCATATACATAATTGTTAAAGAACCTTTATTAGAAAAATTACAAAACTATTTTCGCATTTTACATTTGAAAATGAATACAGCTTTATACGATATTTGTACATTTGATTAATACAACTCAATAGGCACAACGTACCGTACTGAGCTACTTATCAGAAGGGTTCTAGGTTCGATTTCGGGCAGGGCAAAATTAATTATTGATTTGGTTCTCGTGTGAGTGAACTTGTGTTCGTATGTTTCCGTGATACAGGGATACATGCAAGCCAAATAAGGAATCTTAATAATGAAAAGATGATCGCCTTCATCATCTACCCTCTTATCGTTCCTCTGTAAAATACGGGTTCCCGCTTGAAACATAATATGTTAAGGACTTAGTAAGAGAACAATATGAAAAGCTAGGAATTACCCATCGCTGTTATTACGTATAATGTTTGTCTCTACATATTAATAGTTATATGAAAAGACTACGTAACTCTCTCCTTCAAGCACAAAACACTTATGCTTAGGAACACTTGGCTTTACTGCCAAGTGTTTGGACCATTCACTGGCTATAGAAAACTTTCAACTGTGCAAAAAAAATATTACCCTTGAGTTCAATTGTTCCTATGTTCGCATTACAGAGACGATATATGCGTGACACTACTGCAACTCCAGCCAGCTAAATAACAATAGGGGCGGCTGGAGAATGGCTAGACCCATTAAACATTCCGAATGCTCCCCTAACATAACAGTGGGGGTTGCGCGAACACATGACATGTGTTTTTTGTACCGAATTTATACACAATATTTTAAATGTATTACTTATTCGTGTAAATGACAATATGTTATGCAAATACAGGCCGGTAAGAAACAAAAAACAATAACAATTTAATAAAAACATATTGAGCACAATGTAGGTGTTACATAATGTCAATTTAAACTAGTATTGCAATTTGAACGCTTTTCGAAAGCATTCGTCATGTTCAAATTAGACCTCGCTTCTGTCAAGCGTGTGCACCGTCCGGTGTACGTGTCCAAATCTTTACTAAAGTACATTTCAAGCGTAACTAATCTAGCAGCGGTCCGCTATATGTTTCGTTAATGTTGCTTCACAGCGCCGTTCATATTTCCACACATGCGAGCGCGACGCATTGTTCCCGAGTTCCGAGTTCCCACCGCGCCGCAACGCACTCGCTCGATTGCTGCGTTTCATTAAAATCATGAACTTTTTCTTAACTCCAGTCTTAATACACTTTTCACATTGCCTCAGACTTATTAATAGAAATAACGGTACCGATAATAATTTTACGATTTGAAAATGACACGTCACTTTTATTTCTCTCTGCGAGTGTACTGCTGGGTAGGGTACATATAAGAGCATGTTATAAAAAGCATTTTATACACATTATATTACAAACTTTTGACATTAATAATGAATCCGGAAGAAACCTCACCGATAATGAAAATCGATTTACAAAACGGAGAATGTTATCTTCACGCTAACATTAAGATGTTTTAAAACAAACCACATTAGTTTCTGCAGTGCTCTCTAATTTTTATACGATTGCAGAATGCAAGAGATATGTGAAGTAAAGAAAAGCCGGGCGCGGTTTACTCTCGGATGGGTAGCCGCGAATTGTCAATTTTTCACTAACGTTTCAATTTCATGACTAAGCAATGGAGCCGATTGTTATTACTAGGTGACAATAGTTAAACCTCATTGTACGCATTAAATCCGGTTTGAAGACTTCTAAAAAACGAGTCGATCATTAACTATTATATCTACCAATCGATACTAGAGCAGCATCGCGGACAGACGCAGTGGGCAACAGTGGGAGTCCATTTTTTTTTCTAATTGTCAATATGCTGTTGACTTTAATGAACTTCATAGCTTCACCGGGTTTTGTGACGAGCCCAAGTAGCTTCAATTAGAATGGGACGCAAAAAAATAGGTGCAATTATATCTTGTAACCATTACCAAGAAGCAGACGTTATAATTTAATATATACATACATGGCTTGAAACATCCGCTATGCGAGATCCGGACGTGAGCGCGCTACGTCACTACCTTGTCTAACAATTAAGTTGCACTTGTCACCTGCGATACGAGCGTCGTCAAGACATGAGAGATTGGGAACGATGCTAGTCAGTCACACGAATCAAACATTTATAGTAGACGGTAAGAGATAACGTAACATCACGCCTGTATTATCCCGAAGGGTTAGGCTGATGAGTGGTAGTCCATGGAACATATATCGTTTCACACGATAAATGTTCCACTAGGGAGAGACTAGGGAGAGAGCCTATTGCTATACACCGGACACATCCGGACTAATAGGCTAGATGAAAATAATAACTAGATTATAAATACAAAAAGACTAGAATATTGGAAGAATAGGCGAAAATAATAGATATACGTTTTTTTCTTGCCTTTATATCATAAAGCTTTTTCCTGATTTATTGTAATATTTGAGTCATAATTTTCATTATTGCAAGGGATATATATAAATTATTTTTCTTACTGTCATCACTAATATACATATGTGTATTAAGGAACCCATATTAACTCTCACGAACAAACGATTACTAATCAATGGTCACACGAATTATAGCAGATGGTACCGCGTTTCTTCGCCATATAATGCCTTAAATACCATAATATAAGTCAGAGCTGCAGGCCACGAATTCGAACCTAATACTCCGGGGGGTGGTATAGGATGAAACCTTGAATCTGAACCACTCCGACGGTGGTTTTAACCATTCTCTCTAAAAGAGTGGACGATGATACATAAACGCTAATAAAAAAAAGTCTCAATTCACGCTAAAGTGCATCTTTAACACATCCTAGACGAGTTTCGGGCCAAAACGTACAATACAATCGCTTCTAAGCGATATAAGCGTTGTCATGAACAGTGCGTTGATCACGGCCAGCTCTGGCCGCGCGGAGCGCCATGCGCGCAGTAAACGTAGATTGAACGCAACATGTCAAACGAACCGAATCTTAACCGGCGAGTTAATTAACACTATTCGGAACAAGGTTACCGACCTCCGACAATACGCGAGGAAGCCGTCCGCCTGCACCCCTGTGTGCAATAAAACGCGAGCTCATAAAAGGTACGGCTTGTGCCAGGAGCTCAACACGCCTTATTGTACGTTTGCGACATAAATTCATTTCATATAAATATAATTACTTAAATCTTGTAACTCTTTGTATGCGGCTAACGTGTATGTAGGACATACATTATTTATTACAAAATGTCAAAGAGTTGTGGTAACTTAAGCTTTGTAAGCCACTAGATTTTACTATCCAAGAACTAAGAAAAGTGTACTTACATGTGGATAATCATTTTTGTTTATACACATACATATTTAATTTTAATAGGCAACATCACGTTACGTTTACGTCCCAATACGGAATAGGTGGTGAGTATATTGCCATACACCGGCCACGAATCCAGACTCCGAGCCACTATTAGAAATTTAATAATAGAAAATCTAAGTTTAAAAAGTTTTTTGAAAATAAAATAAAAAAATTAAATAAAAATCCAATAGTACCCGACCTAGATTTTGAACCCAGGACCTCTCGATTTATAGTTGCCCTTACAACCACTCAACACCAAGCCAGTCGAAATTGTATGTGCTTTAAATTTGTGGTAATATATTTTGTGTGTCTGATATTTTTTGTTTCCCGTTGTATGCAGTTTGATCTTAATCTTAATAAATATTTATATGAAATTCTTATTATCATAAAATATTATATAACATGCCATAGAGTTATCCAAAGAGAGTAGACTGACAGAAAATGATGACATTAACCATTAAGATCGGCTGTTAAAAAATCTCCTATCTTTTAGAGCGGCGTAATAAAAATAAATAAATAAATAACAGGAAGAATGTAATGAATATGAATGGGAATAGCGGGAATTATACAATAAAAGTACGTGAGTTTCAATTTACTACACTGCAGTATCATCTATATATTATGAGTATAATAAGTTAGATACTAACACCATCATCTACGTCGACTGGTAGTAAGTGTCATTTGCCATTAAATGTGCTCTTAGCTAACTTATGAAAAAATGTTTATATTTTAAGGTAAGGGTTTAAAAAATTGATGAACACAAATTTAATTTTTACTTTATGCAGTTAGAGATTTACCTATCCATTATTTAATAGGAAACTTATTTACAGAAAAATCATGATTATATAATCAGGGCCAAGGTCACCGACCCGGGGCAAGGTGCAGTGTGGACCGTGTTTCAGGAGCACCCTCGCTTTATATAAACACGGGGAACGAAATAGACAGCGGTGTACGAGAGGAAAAATGGAGAAAATAAACAAAAACGCAGCACGGCGACGATTAACCTTTCCTTCACACCCTATATATACGTTATCACTTGTCGTTAATAACATACCATTACACCTGTATTTATCAGACAGGACAGACAGAGGAGCGCAGTGCTCTCACTTTTCAACCTTTATATTATACTATCCATGAATTAGAGGGTGAGCTTGTTGCCATACAAAGGGCACAAATCCAGACTCCGGGCTACTACTGGAAATTTCAAATCAGAAAAACCCAGCTTTTGAACTTGACAAAGGCAATATACGGATATGTACTAAATCTATGATATTTATTATTATTTGAATTTAATAATTTACCCTTTTATTTATATCGTTTAATTACAGAAACCAATGTAAATTAAGAACGCAACAACAGTAGCCAAAAGCTCGTTATAATCGAAACGATCAACAAATACAGCAAAGCAGTCTTATCAGAAGCAATCACCGGCATATAAGAAACATAAAACGTAACATCACGCCACGCCTGCAATTTCCGATGAGGCAGGCAGAGGAGTGTAGTACACTCACAAGTTTCACCAGTTACGATTACGTAACACATAATATACATAATTACGATAATCAAAAACCAATGACTATTTTCGGTTGATATTGTATGTCGATTATACGTACAAATCAACAAACGACGTCCACACGTGACCCAATTACGTGTACATTGTGTTCCACAACTGGGTCTCCAACTAAAAGAGCGGCGCGACGTAGATTAATGAACGAAGCCTCGTCTAAATCGACATGACGTGTTAACTTGGAAAGTTTCATTAGGTCGTGCCTCAGACACATGGTACGTAAACGGCGTATACAAATAAAAACGAAGGTATAATAGCTAGTATTAATATTTTAGAACCACTGACATTCGGCCATCTGATCTCAAACTGGGCGGAGGCAATTAGAACTGACTATGTTTTTCACTATACAAAATGCACTGTGTGTAAATGCTTTACACGTGTCTCGTTAGTGCTACATTAACTTAGTGCCACATTAACTTAGTGCATCACTAACTTAGCGCATCACTAACTTAGCGCATCACCAACTTAGCGCATCACTAACTTAGCGCATCACTAACTTAGCGCATCACTAACTTAGCGCATCACTAACTTAGCGCATCAGTAACTAACAAGTTTTTATCTTATCTATCTAACCTTTTTTATCTTCGCCAGTTTCATGCTCCACTGCTGCACACTAGTCGCCTCTCAGAATGAGACAACCAATGCCATAGTCAGCCACGCTGGGTAGCGGCGGGTTGGTAGATTTAAAAAAGTAACAACACGCCTGTAACTCCCGAAGAGGTAGGCAGAAGAGTGTAGTACACGTTTCGCCAATTAAGTTGACATCCCACTATGGAGGTGAGCCTATAGCCATATACCGGGCACAAGTAGTAGGCAGACGTGTGTTATAAAATAAATATTTGTTTATCTAAACCTGTACATGTGTACATGCATTAAATTGATCGTGCATACGTGCGACGTAGGAGGCGTGAAAGCTGTTACAATTGTTGGGTGAATTACAATTTCTGATTAAAAAGCAATTATTTACAGTACTAAATTCCCACGTTAATTATAAAAATGTATTAGTTAAGTATAAAGACGAGGATAAACCGTTATTTAAAAAAAATTACGTGTTTGTGCCCGTTATAAAGTGACAGTTAAGTGACTTAATTTATATTACTTATTATAAAACTTAAAAATGTAAAGGGTTATTAGCAATATTTCATGAACACAATTCTTTAATATGCATTCAATTATAATATGTTTGTTTACCATACTTACTGACAGGGATTGACATATCGCCAAATAAAATGGTATTTAAGGAACGAAAAATTATTCACAAACTATAAATATTCTTATAGTAGGATGAATAAAATTGTAAAGAAAAACGTTCGAATGTTTTAATATGCATATTAAAACGTGAATCAATAAATTGTCACCGTTTGTATAAAAAGTTCGACAAACCATCACATAAAAATAGTCTTAGGCAGATTATGTGCACAATTCTCGAGCATGCACACATATGAATGTTTACGACCATCGAGTAGTCCACATCGATTTGCCAAAACGCAAGACTTATTGAACACACGCTCGTTGCCATGGTTACGCTCCGCGACTGAACGACGAAAGTGGAACGAAACGCCGAAATCGTACAAAAAAATATACCAACAACGTTGAAGACGCGATCGAAACTGCGATGTATCATGTAAATAATGAGGTAGAAGAAACCGTACGACTAACAAACTGTTATATATTGCGAATTCGTGTTGAACAACAGAAGACAGATTTCATATGCTCATCATTAACAGACGAATAGCTGACTTCAGAAACTAAAACGAAATGTTTGAAGAGAATATTTCGCAGAAATGAATTAAACTTACGACACATTTAAACGCATTCCGATGTCGTTACAGTTTCCACTGACGTCCATAGATATTTTTATATTTTTCCTGTCTTCATCATACGATGTTTGGAGAGCAATAAATTGCCGGCCAAGAAAAGCATAAAGTTTAAATATAATAAAAGAAAAACTACATTCGTCTAAGAGGTCATCGATAAAAAAGCCCAGCCAAGAAAAAACTCGGCGCGTAAACGATTATCAATCATGAATAGTTTCCGATTAGGCATACATTTTAACTTTAAAGGCGTAGTACAAACTCGTAGCTCGGTAAACAGACGGATAATGGAGGCGATAATAACGCTCATCATACATACGAACATACCAACAAGAACCAGCTGGTGACGGTGAGATATCATAATAAACGTGTACTTGGGAAAAGTAAACTATTAATCCAACCGTGGATCCAACGTTGATATATTCATAATGAAGCATCTAACAAACGAGGCATCTTCATAGAGGGAGTTTTTTCTATTGTGGCTTGTGATGCAAGACACATTTTGCGAACAAAAATTATGAATTTTCGCCCGCCTTGTTATTTAGATACAAGAACTCACTGCATTTTGTGTTATAGTGAAAGACCGAAAGCAATACATGCATAAGTGTGTACTACTAGCATTATCGGGCCACTTAAATATAACGGTGTGATTACTTGCAAGTCGACTCTAGATCGTGAAGTAAGTGTAGCGAGAACAATAGATTTGCGATCAATAGAAATCAAAGCTCTAGATACAGTCTCGTATAATAAAAACTTAAATAAAGTACAGATACCCAACATTGATACATCAAAGCAGATTAAAATATGAGAGGAACAACAAAATTCTCCGAAAATAAATGGTATCATATGTCCACCGATTGAGTAGTTTTTAGAATGAAAATACATTTTGAAGCTACTAAGAAACTGTTTTTCGTAAACATCTCGAGAGTGCTTTCTACGAAACTAGTTTCGTCTATTTGTAACCTTTTCTTGGTACGTATTTTTGTATGTGTCCGCACACACAGATACAATAACGAAAATTAAAATCTCTCTCTCATTATCTAGAGTAGCGGACGGAATCGAACTTTTTAGCATCGACACTAATTAAAAGCGGTGGCAGACAAAGCGTGTCACCTCCGCATTATCAGGCGTCCGTCTTGGTGCCGCTGAAATGTAACGAGAAAGTGATATTTTATCAGACGAGCGCACCAATTACCGAAATAATTACGTCGCCACCGTAGTTAATCCACATCCATATTGATATTACAAATGTGGAACTAATTCTATACGTTTGAAGTGTGCTCATGTCAACTGCTAATCTGGTTTTTAAGTTTAGTCTGGCAATAGTCAGTAAGCCGCGAAAGGAAAATGAATTTCTAAATTAAGAATTGAATTTCTAAATTAGGGATAACAGGTCCTAATACATAAATTGTTTCGGCATGAATTAAATTTATGTGGAAAATCAAATCGATTTATTTTTAAACTAGGACCTAAATTAAGCAAGTGTTGCCATAATTCATTGGAATACAGTAACTGCGAAAAGTTGTTAAGCTCCAAACAACGTTAACAATAAACAAAAAAGCAGTGAGAGGACACAGTGTTTTGATAACCTCACGAGTAACAAGATCAGCCAACTGATTAAACAACGGAAATCGTGTATTGTGTTGAAATTATTACTATAAAGTCGAGATGCAAAGGCACCAGTTGAAAATGAGCTTTCTATTTGATAACACTGTAAAGGGGGGCGAGCGTTTCAAAAGATCAAAGTGTAGTGGTGGGAGGTGGTACGCCAGTTTCAATTTTATACGTTCGCAAGCCGCTCGTGTCATTGACCCGTTAACGCATCGCTATGGGCTAATTATAATGCGGCCGTTCCTTGTGCGTTGTGCTGCGGTCATCCGAATTAGTGCCGGCAATCTGTGACAAATGCCGTTTCCGTAACAACGTTTTCATATTGCCACTCGATACGCACAACGCGCGGAACAAATGCTCTGTTGTTGTTCATACGACAAGTGAAATTTTCGCGCATTGTCGAATTTAGATAACTCGCGAAACGCTAGATATACTGATTGTTGGAACAGGACTATAAATAACGTATATCATAAAAAGTGGAACGGTAACAAAACTGCGAAAAACCTTAAATGACTCGGCCACTTTTAAATATGTCATTTTGCAATGCTTATTTTATCATTTGCTTTTTGCAAATAACTTAAAGCGAAACAATCTTTTAAAGTGTTAGAAGTAGCAATCTAAATGGGAGTGGATATAGGCTAGGCTACCTGATGCTAAGTGATCACGACAACCCTTACTCATATGTGTCTACTATCAGAAATCCCTATAGTACTCTAGAAACATAGTTGGACGGTTTTAGCTTTTAAAACACACAGAACCTGTTACTTTACTACACAATACGATTACATCTGCCTAACCAATAGATAGATAACCGAAATAGATACTCTAACAGGAAATGCTTAAAGTAAATAAACTACTCTTGTCCAGTCACTTTAAATAAAAATCTATTTCAGGCATTGTATTTCGTGGTCAGGGAAGATTTATGAAATCGGCGATCTGGCAAAGATCCAAAGGGCAATCACATTATTCCAAGATTTTTTTATAAAAACTTCATTAATCTATTTAGAAAATCTTATAAAATAAATTACAAAAAAAAAATTACGAAAAGATTATTGAAAATAAATTCTTTATTAACGGTCCTGTTTCTTCTAGGATCTTGCATAATTTCGTCCAATGATGGGCCTTAAAAATTCGACAATATTTTAGAAAAAGTTTCAATTTTAGACTTAAGCCATATTATTTGTAATCTAATCATATACATTGGATGTATTTTTTTTCCAATAAACAATTGTCGCTTAATTTAGTAGAAAATTAGTAACTTGCTTTTTAAACAAGAAATGTTTAAGACTGATATCACGATCGTCCATTTTCTACATAAACCTCAATTATTATAATTTATAATTAAAGAAGAATAATAAAACTATTGTATGAGGTCAAAGAAACAGTACCAACAAATGATTTCAAAACTTCTCACCAATTGAACCACGACAGATTAAGATATATCGAGAACATCTAGGGAACTTCATTAAATGCCAATCTTTTCAATCTCCGGATAATTGCAACGCCTATTCCGCTCACAGGTAAAAGTGTAAAAGAAACTATCGCCAGCGGCGCTTCCCACGGTCAAGTTTACAATAAGGGAGACGGTGAGACTGAGCGACGTGCAATCTTCGCCGTGAATACAGCCATTATGCGTCACGCGCAACGTTCTTGCGGCTTCTTTCCAAAGGGCACTGCTAAGTCTACCAACGTTACTGCCCTTTGTGTACGCCCCATTCGTTATCTTTATTCGTCAGTCTTCAGTTTCCATCTGGATTTATTTACAATTTGTTAACCAGTCACAAAGTGGTGAGAGATTCTGAGACATTGTTCTTGGCGTAAAGACTACATTAAATACATCATTGATTTGTGAACATAATAGGTCATATTGATCATCTATATTATTATTATTTGGTAAAGATAGCTTATCGATTAAAGTATTTCTAAATCTCTCCATGCGTTCTTTAGTCACTGGAACGACCACTTTGCTCTTACGACCCTGTTTATCAATATTAAAATGGAAACTAGCAAACTGGCCACTATGGTCGGAAGTTAGTTTATTAAAAATCAACGAGTGTGTTGGTTTACGGGGTGATAAGATGTTATCAATACAAGTAGCTGTAGAATCTGTGATTCTGGTTGGTTCTAGAAACAGGTTAGTAAGATTACAACATTTCATGATGGATAGGAAATTATTGCTTAAGGCAGTGTTTTCTAGCAAATTAATATTAAAATCCCCACATACTATAATGTCATTGTTCTTCTTGTCATATAATTTAGTTAACAAATGTTCCAAAGCTTCCTCAAAGTAATCATACACTGCACTAGGTGGTTTATAAATAGAAACTATTATACAGTTAGTTCGTTCAATGGAAAGGCTCACTATATCTTTACGCCCTTTAAATTTCAAAGTTCTACCTAAAATTATTAACGAGCCACCATGTTTCGCTGTCTGCCTA
>DVOY01000229.1:0-12951 GCA_018237585.1 Apyrrothrix maculosa | reverse complement strand
TCTATATTCATCACTCTCTTCATACATATACGCCGGTTTCGGAGACTTCTGACCCCCCCATCAGCCAGTACCTGGCTAATTTTTGTCAAGATAGGTGAGTCTTGGCCTCCCTCGGCACCTGCGTCCGTCAAAATTCGCATTGTATATCTGCTTCGTCATTCTTTCATCAGTCATTCTCTCAACATGTCCGAACCATCGAAGCATGCCCTTTCTCATGTAGTTTTTAAATAATAATAATTTCTCGTAAGAAATTAGTCACACATAGACAATTGCAATACAAAGAAACACGTACATTCTACGATAGCAATGGTCTGCAATTACACAAATTGTAAAAGTAATTCTGAATAAAAAAATATAATTTTCTACTGTTAACTGCTAATACCATTATAAAAAACTTCTACAAATACTATTAACAATTATAAACTATGTATTTAGTGATAATGTCTAATAAATAATTTTAATAGTATTTCAAAAGTACAATTATCAACCCAGTTTAAATTAGATGTCGGGAGGAAAACAGACTAAAAGCTCACTGATTACAAACTATTATCTAGATTGATTTAACAATCATCAAGATATGTCATGCAATCTGTTACATACTGTTAAAATTTATTTTGTAGATTACAAACTGTCATCATTTAAACGTTCCTTCACTAAGTTATTTAGAACATCTTTGAGATCTACAGCGCTGTGACGTCAGTAATATCGCCTGACAGACTGCCACGGACTCCAATAGACTATTAACTTTATTAGAAAGTTAATTTAGCTGACTACATTAACGTATATCACTGAAAGTTGTAATGTAAGCATGACATTGAAGAAATGTTCAATTTTCGATTGTCGTAAAATTCGCCAGTACTTATGTACATATAATACATAATATAAGAGCAAGTACACACGTTGCAGTAAGCGGGTGTATCGCAAGTGGTCGATCGCCCTAATATGGGTTCAGCAGAGCATGTTTTACGACTCGTAATTACAGAGCGATTGAAACGTTCGCCGTGAGACAGCTTTGGCTGGCTGGTCAAGTGCTGGTACCGTGCTGAAAAGGGTTCCGTGTGAGAAAATTTGTAACTTTCCTTCAGAGCATCAAATTAAGATGGTGTGGAGGACAAAGTCTGCAAAAAACATAAAACTTCATTGTGACGTACTATAACTGATTTCTATTTGAGAGTGACTGAAAATTCTTCCACAAACATATTTTATATTTTTATTACTATTCGTTCCAACTTATGGTATCTATACGTTGACTCGACAAAGACTGTCAAACAAATAACATTTTAAACCGCAATTCTAATATCCTACATCTTTCTATTCTTTTCCTTGCAGAATTGTACACAACTTACGGAACCCAAATTTTTACGACTTAGATTAAAAGTGGTTAATTAGAAACATCACTCACATTAATTATTTCACGTGCATTGTCACGCGAATCGTTAGAAGTGCTTATCTTCAGAAAGTAACGACATTGTTAAGTGCTGGTACTTTCCACTGTGTCCATCGGGAAATCGATCTACAAATACGTACATACAGGATCTGAACATCCGACATAAAATACTTACGACTCCAGTTCCTTCTATAGAATGTTACTTATCATTTTCGAATACGGTACACCCTGGTGTATACCGTCATGAAGTCTACTCCTTCTGTTCTTCCATAATTTCTAAAAGTAGCTCGGACTCTTAATTTGTGCCCGGTATATGACAATAGGCTCAGCTCCTGTTCCACAGAACGTAGTAAACGTAATTGGTGAAACGTGGACGTGCACTACACTCCTCTGCTTACCTCTTCGGGGATTACAGGTGTGGTATTATGTTTTTTTTAATATTAGCTTAATTTACACGAAGTGAATACTGGACGATCAATCATACATACTAGTTTATTAAACTTAATAGCAAATACGTTTCAGGGAGGTTGAACTAAAAATACCGATATGTGATTGTATTGCTGTTTGCTATAACATTGACTTCATTAACAATAATATACTTGGCTTAACCATAATCAATTAAATACAGACACAAAGGAATACATAAATGTAAAACATAAAGTTCATAATAATTAGGGCACAAATATTAGTAACGGACAATTATTGAGTACCGGCTCTTAACCGCGACGAGTACGGCGGAGTACTGGAGAAAGCAAAAAGAGAATTATCGAAAGAAATTATGATCCGAGTGATGGGCATTCGATCATCTCGGGATTCCTCAGTTCTCATTATAAGTTCCCTCTTCCGGACAATGGTCCCGGACAAAGCGGACCAAAATCTGCGTTAGCTATCGCCGATTAACGATTTCTTTGTCGTCCCAACAACAATGGGCTTCAATAGAGTTTGAGGATGTATTGCCCGTTTCATAAATGACCCATTTGAAATGAATATTCCGATTGTGTTTTAAATTTGCTCCGATTGTGTAGTAAACAAAGCGCTTTGAATTAATCAGTACTCTTTTTAATCGAAAGATTATAAAAAATCGTTTTGATTTTGATATCTTGGTTAATGGTCCTGATTTGTTGAAGATAAAAATAGTAATATCTTGGGACATCTCCAAACACGTCCATCTGATCCCAAAATAAGCATCAAAGGAGCGTGTGTTGTAGAGTAAATAGAAAGCTGATAAACTACTTACCTGTTTACATATAAATATATACTTTTATAGTTATTTTTACACCCAGACACAGAACAAATACTAACACAACTCATCACACAAATCTTTATTCTGGGCGGAAATCGAACCCACAACCCACGAATTGAACCTATTCGATAACATTTTCTAGACGAAAAAATATTTGCACCAAGATGTTCGTTAATGGAATAAACCCTACAGGAAATTCATAGCTTATCATCATATCATGAGTCATAGAGTCGTGGTGATGATGACGATTTAATGAACATATTACAATTACAATAAAAGCAACCACAATATGGAAATAGATCAATCAGCTGTTGGTACACATCGCGTCCCACTGAAATGAACTGAATCAATTTCAGCGCACCAAAATCAGACAATGCTGTCTAGGTTAATCGATTGGACCGTGTAGGTGACCTGATCTATTATAGAATCCATTGTATTTTTACATGACCTCGACATTTTACCAACTAACGTTCTTATAACTAAGTTTATCAAAGCAATTCATTTGGTATCAAGTTTTAATTTTTTCTGTAAGGACGAAAATATTTGTATTTGTGACACACGCTTCTGGTATGTATGAGCGTGTGTATGCATCTGTGTAAACCAGCGATTGACCGCGGTCCCATGTGATGGGTAGAGCAGATTCACTTGGGATGTTATACCTACGTCCCACCATGCGACTATGGCCTTAAACTAGTTACAAATCCAGACTCCGAGCAACTAATAAGAAATTTATGTTAGAAAAACCCAACAGTACCCGAGGAACGAACCCAGCACCTCTCGAACAATAGTCGTGCTTGCAAACACTCGACCAGCGAGGCATTCTGCTTCTACAAAAACTACCTACTGTTCATATTTTTGCACAATCAGATTTATTTACATAACATCCCACCGGTACAGCATAATCAATCAAGTCAATGTTCAATTCGGTCGCAACAAGTGCGTCTCTCTAGCAGATCGGTACAACCTCGTCGATTTGTACAATTCAGCCTATTTGTACAATTCCGTTCCTTTGATTTACCGGCACGGCACCAGCTGGCATAAAAGTCAACCGACAATTACACGCAGAACCGTATTAGACATTAATTCAAAGCCCTGACTCGCAATACGATGTCGTTTGATTCATGCGTGCGCTCAACTTTCGTGACAACGAGTAAGGGTGCCAACGCACCAGTGCGCGAGAAACTATTGAGCCCTCTACGCTTCACTTGTTAACCGGTGGTTTAAAACTTTTATTTACCCTAAACACGTTTTTATTTCAAGTTTTATATCAGAACATCAAACATTACGAAAATTTTTATAATTTACATTCTGCTTAAACTGTACCTGCAACGGCTGCTACTGTTGAACGGAAAGAATATCGTGTTCGCTATCAGTGGGTAAGAAGCCTAAGAACAAAGCGTCAACAAATTAGATGCTTGAAAAGTGACTTAAGTAACCAGCAAATAGATTACAAATTCGATTGATGGTGAATTTGTTGGAAACGAGCGAACGATACCAATTGTCTTTGTCATAGATTAAATTGATTTATGAGACAGCGGTCCGTCCGTCACACGTTTCTCGGTAACGATCGTAAAGCTCGTCACCGGGTCGTGTGCGTGTCGTTTCGTTCGTCGTGAGCTTTACGTGTCCCCGAGATGCGACTATAAATCGCAGTTGATTTACAGCCGCGGATCCACGACATGCTTCCTCGTCGCGGGAAATTACTTTCAGACGCACGCTATACACGTTTCAGTGGAAGCTTGATGAAGCTTGAGTCGGCAAAGAAAATTTAGACTTCTCTTAACAATCCACATTGAAACCACAGGTTAATTATATTTTGTACCGTTGCTTACTCAACAATTGGCTGATCTGTGGGTCCCGTGTTTAGTAACTCCAGAATCGGAGCTCATTGATTTCATTCTCACCTAAAGCGAATATTTGTGAGATAAGCATTTGTGTTTGTTTGTTCTTAGGCTGGATATAAGTAAAAGTATGAATTATGAAATTACGTACATATGTTTGTCAGCTATCATAAGGTTATCATAAAAGGACATTGCAGGATATTATTGTTATTGTAAATTTGGTATTATAAATAATATTAAATAATAAACATCTTAGGACATCTCTACACAAGGCCATCTGATCCCATACTAAGCATCAAGAGAGCTTATGTTACGGTTCCAGTCATAGACGAAACTGCCATAGACGAAATTGAAACACAAAATAAACCATAGAAACACTAAAATAGACCATCTAAAATCAAGCTCAATTGTTACATAAATTGGTAAGGTGTAGTCGAATTCCCACACAACGACGATGTTACCTTAAACAGGTCCACGTCGGAAGACAGATACAAGGCCGCACGATTAACAGAGCTGCTCACATTGACAGTGAGGCTACAATGGTATTAGTCTCCTAGGAGCCGAAATAGCTCAGCTAATGTACGAGGGTAGATCTGACGAGGCAGAGCCTTGTTCTCTGAATACTCGATGAAGCGTCGTAGATCGACGTGAAGAGGACAATGTCTCTACATCGTCACTGGAGACAGTCAATAAGTACGAGTAAATGCACGAGCGTAGTCAACTCACACAACGCAATATACATACATATATGGGCCTACATAACAAGGTAACTTATACATAGCAATATATGCGGACCTACGTATGTGGGCTCTCCCAAGGCAACGTACTGGGTAACTTTTTTTTCATATTTACTATTTTGCATCAAATTATGACATTAAAAAAAATAAGTTTGTGTCATTAAATCGAGAAGCGTTAAAAAGAGAGAAATATTTTCCAATCGGAACTTCTCAGTTAAGGTCGCTTTGTAACCTGGTAGCAGAATAATATAGCAGAATATTTTTGTTAATCGTAAATGCCCTTGCCCATATAATACTTAAACGTATTTTATTTCACTCTGACCATACCTTAATTGCATGACAGTATGAATACTTTCATTCAGTACGTTTATTTAGACGCAATATGCAGTGTAGCTTACATCAGCATATACATAATGTCAATTTAGGTAAATTAAAGCCTTATGACGTTCACGACATGATACATGAACTGAGTATAAAATAAACATTACTTCTTATCGCAGCTACAATGAAGACGCTAAAATAGCTCAGCTAATGTAAGACGAGATCCAACGGGTACCTCGTCCTCTGAATACTTGATGAAGTGTTACGTATCGAGCTGATAAGACGATGTCGCTGTCGATCTCACTGGACAGACACGTTTCGACAGTTTCTCAACACAGGACTAAACGTTAGGTAACATTGTTTACATACTATACTCCTGTTGGTCAGATGTTAGTGCTTCTGCCTTGTGAGCCGGTGTACATGGATTCGATTTCCACCCAGGACAAATATTTGTATAATTAGCACGAGTATTTGTTGTGTTTCTCGGTGTAATAGTATATATATGTATACATAGTTTAATATTTTATATAAGGTATTATAATAAAGTTATCAGATGTTTATTTGTATTAATGAATAAAAAACTCAACATAACTTAAGCTGATATTTATCCAAAATAAGTTTATTCCAAAAATAACCAAACACGTTCTGATAGAAGTTTTTCCTAGGTCCACTTCCGTACAAAGCCACGAAATGTTAATCACGAGAAAACGAGACAACATGAATTACAACGCCTAAGTGTTGTCACTGTTACTGACCGTAGATATGCATATGCTGAACAAACACAAACGGGAACGTCGAAAGTGCGTCCGAGCCGAACAGGAACGTTTTCAGGTAACAAATTGTCACGAGCGTGGGCTTCCTGTGTTGTAAGCGCAGCTATTAGCGGTATTCCCAGAAAACGTAATGAATCCCGCGCGTATTCCGGACTGTCGCCAGTGACGAGCGACGCGCGCTACTTTCCCTTTGATTGATGTACTAAAGTGTTTTGTACTGGACCGCTCCCTTTCCTTAACGCCGCTGCGAACGTAGTCCATGGGATGTTGCGCGTTCTACTGCGTCCGAGAACGTTACCACTAGCAATTGGCTGCTCAGTTTATTGTCACTACATGAAAGTGGCAATAAAGTGACACAAAATTCTACATGCTGACCCCACAGTGGATAAACATTGGTACATATGTAAGTATCTGTATAAATTTTAAATACATATATATGTTCTCATTTTACTTCCAAAAAGAGAACAAATACACTGATATCTCAGCACTCAAAGCCAATAAACATTGCACCAACGGCCAGCCTATTATGATCCAGAAATATTTGGCATTCATCATACATCTTTTAATAAATGAATTATACTTACGTTGGTCCAAAACTATTCCATCACCATCACAGGTTCGGTCACTGAAACAAGAATAAATAAAATAAGCATTGTTTACTTTCTCGTAAAATTGACATAAATGGAATAACATCACGTATAGTGTAATACCGTTAAATTTTGTTATTTTATTGTATTTTTTTAGAATTAATATTTTATGTCATTGTTTATTTTCGTACTACTATGCTTTTTTATGATTTTTATTGTTGTATCCGTTAATCGCTTTTTATGTTGTATGTAACTGCGTGTGACACAAATTAAACGTATTTTCTTTCTTTTTTTCTTTCTTTTTTTCTTTCTTTCATATATTCGGACATTTGGTATAACTTATTCAAATGCACAGCCACACCTACCATTAATCGTCAAATCGCCTAACTAAAATAATAGCCAAAATGTAGTCATCATAATGTATAGTTATCCTCCATTCGTCCAAACATAATCATCAAAGCAAACGAAATCCGTGACTTCTTTTGTGTTACCAATACCCACAGGTGCAACTATATTCCATGGAAAAGTATCGAAGGAGTAGTGTATTAATTTCAGTTGAGTTCTACAAAAACAACTGGCTAGTTTTAGATAAAAAATATCTACATAAATCTTGTATTCGAATTAATTATATTTCAAATAAGTACGTTCCCCCGCAATCCAGAACAAATCAGCTCAAACATTTCAAAGTGCGCATTAATTATTCTATTCAAAGATGGCGGTCGTGTTTACTTTGAGAAAATTTACAACTGGCAGCCGATACACAGCTCCAATAAGCCATAACTCATCGCACACGTGACTAATTAAAGTAAGATTGGTATTGGGAATGAGTTTAATTAATTTTTAGCCAGTCGCCGGCAGCGCGTCGTAAAATACTTGTAAAATATGTAGACTGATGCATTCAGTGACGTCACTGAGTTAGAGTTAAACCGAATGTTTTCAAATTAGATATGAAGCCAATAGCAACTTTGTATTAATAGACTCTTTCAACATATGAGCCACAAATAACTGGCACCCAAAAAGTGGTACTTGTAAGGCAAGGAATTGTTGTTTCATAGTTTTGGAACAATTTGGAGCTAAAATTTCTGCTGCAAACATTTTTCAGTTCTCATTGATTTTTCGTATTTATCTTCATAATATAAAAACCATTGTAGCACTCCAGTTTTCTCGTGGAATGACGCACACATTTTACATATTATAACAGTGAATTTACTGTACGTAACGCGTGATAAAAATTTGATGATTTTAAGATAAAATATTTACTGGTTTAGAAATCATCTTGAAGATATCTGCGCATCTTAGAGTTCTCTGTAATGTTTTCTAAGGCATGTTAAGTCTGCCAACCCGCATTTGGCTAGCGTGGTAGACCTAGACCTAAATTCTCCTCATTTTTAGTATAGACCTGTGTCCAGCAGTGGAACAAGAAAGGGGTCAATATTGATGAGGTTTTTTTCTACGTGTGATACGGTTGGTATAATTTCTTATTATAATATATAACTTTGGAGAGTTTGCATAGTATCGCTACGATGATAAAGTATTCATTAGATAGCATAACATGAAAAAATATTTAATTTCACGTTTATGCATTTTCACAATGAACTGCCTATGCCTAATCTGTAATAAATCCACTTGAGTTCTGAATCCTCAGGATTAAAATGACCGCCCAAATCTTTGCATCGCTTTGTATAAATACGACTCAATCTCAAACAAATGGAAAACGGAGAAGTAATATCCAATTAACAATGAAGTAACATCAGCAACTTGACATACCGTTCCGAGAATTTAAATATCATACCATGTTCCAGCAAATTAATCGTCGACGTTCCCTGAAATCTCAATCGGACAACGGGTTCGATACCGGCAGCGGTCGTAAATGTTATTCTGGCCGTAAATAACCGAAATGTTTCGTCGATAAATCATCTTTATGTAAATAGGTAGGAGAATGCGCCTGCGCAGCGAGAGAGGACACAGTTTTAGTTTATTCGTCAGAATAAACAAATACAAAAATCATTATATTTCCATCGTGCGCTCCTCAGCCTGTCAGAAAAAGTTTGATATCATTATGCCGTATTTGATAGAGTTACCTCAACAACTAAAAACAAGAGTTTCCCCAA
Source organism: Apyrrothrix maculosa (assembly GCA_018237585.1). NCBI lineage: Eukaryota > Metazoa > Arthropoda > Insecta > Lepidoptera > Hesperiidae > Apyrrothrix > Apyrrothrix maculosa. The sequence continues at coordinate 3,951 of DVOY01000229.1, read as the reverse complement.
CAACTAAAAACAAGAGTTCTTTGAGGATCCATGGTTAAGTGTTGGGTTAAAAAATGTAAATCAAAGGGTTGCATGATTCCTGTTTGGATGAAAAATAAAGTATCTACAAGTATAAGTATCGAATTATTTGTAAGTATATACGAATCGTACGAATGAGATGAGTGGTGTCCTGTCATTATTATTTCATCATGTCAGGTATTTTGCGGGGTAGGTAGAGAATCTAAGAAAGAAGAAAAAATCGCTGTCCTTATATACCTGACGTGCTTTTACTGTTCTTCACTTTCTTCACACCCTCCCGCCAGTTTCGAAGATTTCGGACTGATGAAGAACATCAGTTAGTGGTTGACTTACGAGTACTTGGATAAATATATAATTATTGATTCCCGAGGCATGACCAGTCCTCAGAGGAAACGAAGCATCCGCAAACAAGGCACAAAGTAACTAAAACTTATGAACGTGTACATAGATAATTTTCTCACCGGCGTGGAAAGTTCTAGTCATACTCGTGAAACTATTTTAGCTAAGTTACCAGAAGTCGTGTTTCATGATCAAGATATCGCCGATTAAAAAGGCGCATTATGTGATGAGTGTTCAATAAGCATTAGGGACAGATTTTACTTCTTCACCAAGTAAGTCGCTATTTCGATCATCTTGATCCCGATAGTGATCTAAGAATATTACATTATTGCATAGGAACCCAATAGGTCCTTATAAAGAGGTTGGCTAAGAGGAACTTAAGGTCACGCAACACGAAACAAAAAAATTTGTTAAGATATCTTTCTCAACACGTACTTATTTCCAAACATATGTCTGTTTATATTTTATTAAAGGCATACCGTTTTTAATATCCTGTATGCAGAATTGCCGAGTTTGTATTGTAAATGTGATAATACACGTAAAATGAGGCAAAGACAACAAGGGGTGCAATGATTTCCTCTCATTGTGATAACAAACTGTGGCAGATGCTTTATTTTAAACATCGTAAATTGAAATAAATGCTGAATTAATGAGTATAGTGTAATATAATCTGTATAAATTCATTACTCTCATTACAAGCGTAAACTGAAGTAGATATTATGAAACTGATTTAATTAATTGAAGTTGTGTACCTGTGGTCTTTAATTTGATAGCATCTACAGTTGATATTGATATTTAAAAGAAAAATGTATCCTGATTCGATAAGAATATAACGCAAATCAGATGTAATCAAGCCTCGTTAACATGTATTTCAGTGTTTCTTGATACCTTAACTAAAATTTAATTAATGTACCAAAATAATTAAACCATAAAATACTAAAGGTATTTTTAAATTTATTTAAATGTTAGGCAGTTTGTATTACTGTTGATAATCGCTAGCAAAAACGCTATTCATCAATATTTAAAAATCATTAGGCATATAGGAGTAAATATTTCTGTCAAAAGAATAATTTGAACATTTTTACCAAACGCTCCTAACATTTTACTACTAATTATGCTATAAAAAATAGACAATGAATTTCAGCAAGTGACTACTTAAAGCCAGCGATAGCTACATTACAAAGGAACTGAAACAGTATGGGGTCAGATTTGTGTACAATATGAAAACACACGTGAGGCCAGTCAAACATGTAAGCGTAAGTACAAAGTAGGAACGTGTGTACACTGCGAACGTGCTCGTGCGTTATCTCAAAACCTGAGCACAAACTGACTTACGTTATAAATAACTATGATTAAATGTGCCGATTTCTAAACATCTACCTAGAAGTGCTAAAAATTCGATTCCAAAAAGCTAACGTCCAATTTTCGGACGTTCGAAAAGAAAGACGCAGCAATCCGATCGTCCGTCAACTGAATTGGTTAAAAACAGCCGAGAAAGTGGTCCGTGTTAGGCATCGCGAGATTATCGTCAAAAACAATCGGGCGGCACACAATGGCAGCAGTCAGTAACTTATCGACTCTAGGTAAACCCGTCGCTCGGCTAGAACGGTTCCACTTCGTTGTATTTAATTAGGCGCTCCTAAAATCGTGAAACGGCCGATCGGTGCTCACAAAAGATAAATTTGTTGTGTCCGTCGATTACGACAGAGATTTCTTTGCGGCCAACAAAGCGTTTTCGTATCAAATCACACAATTAGAAGTGATCGGTTGTATGGCCGTCGGCTGCTTTGTCGGCGTGCTTGTCATTGCGGCAAGTGCGTTCCGCTTGGCGCTGCGCGGTGTCCGCACCGCGTTTTTACCGGCCACAGATTACACATTATTTTCCCATTATTATACTTTGATTAATGGACTGTAATTGTCGCAATTATATAACTCTTGGACAACTACAGCTGATTTGAGCCAAAATTGTCTTTATTGTATATTAAGCTTAAAGTAATAAATAATTTGCAACATATTATAAATTATAGTTTAAAATCTTACATATACTTTATTCGTTCGGTGAAGTACATATTAGGACAATATGTATACATACAAACTGAAATTATAATTTGTCATTTGAGATGTATCAAATATTATATGATCACGATAAAATGGCTATGACATTCTTATTTTTAACTTACAAACACACTAGAACAGTATGATAATATAATGGGAGGTAGAAGCTGGTTGAGCCCAAGTGGAACGACCGTTGTTGTCATCAGAAATGACGCTGGTTCAAAGCAGTCGGACTGATGGACGTCGTGACGCGCATTTCTGTCCGTTTGTTAACCTGGACCAAACAATCCAATCAGTTCTGAACTTGATAGATACATTAACCTGTTGTAGAGTTCGCTCGATCACAGTCCTCGGCCGAAAGTTTCTATACCTGTTAGCGATATTGTTCCCTTTTATATTCACCAAGAATCAAATTATAAATATTACATGTATTCACACCTAAATATATCGAAATAGGAACTTCAAAACTGATTCGTATATGTTTTTGGAATTTATTAAAATATTTTTTTTTTATTATGAATTTATAAAATTTAATTTTATTAAACAATAATTCAACATTACACATAGACATACGTTTCGATTTAATTGCACATCAAAATGCCTCATTTACTTTAAACATAATTAGTTTTGAATATTAAAAGTACTGAGGAATAAAAGCATCTCGAAGCAGCGAAAACACTGTACCAAATACGTGTGAATCCGCAGGTATAGGGTAGGGTGATAAAAAAATGTTACATCTCACATTGACTTAATTCCTTCCATTTTTATAACAAAACCTTGTTTTTCGAATTTTTTCCAAGGATTATTCGAAAGAACCAGTTACATGACCACGTACGTGTTTCTTCTACACCAGCCTTTAAGCAAGTTTTTTCAGATTGCGAGAGATAAAGCCTGACTACTGTTATGTTCGAGCTGCCACCATACACGTGTCTGTGGCTCTCCATAACTTCGAGTAGAATATTATTGTTCTTGTTCTTAACAGTTGTAATGTCTATATTATGCATTTTTACCACCCTTATTCACGATGGCCTTTAAAATCATCAGATTCAAAAAATTTATTTATTTATTTATTTATTGACTCTTTATTGTGTACCATATCAGGCAATACAAAGGGCGAACTTAATGCCTAGAGGCATTCTCCACCAGCCAACCCTTGGAGAATAGTAAGAAAAAAAAAATATAAAGTCAGAATGGTAGGCGCAAAAGGGATAAAGAAAGAGAGGATTATAAATTATAGTGATAAAAGAATAAATGTCACCAAGAAAAAACTGATGTAATTACTTCAGTTTTTTCTTGGCGACATTTGATTGAATATGTTTTACGGGTTTAAACTAATTAGTTTAAATCCGAAACTAATTAGTTTAAACTAATTAGTTTGACTGCCTCGTTGGTCGTGTTGGATGCAAGCGCTACTGCCGATCGAGAGGTCCTGGGTTCGAATCCCGGGTCGAGTACTATTCGATTTTCTAAAATTTGAATTTCTAGTAGTGGCTCGGAGTCTGGAATAGTGCCCGGTGTATGGCAATAGACTCACCACCT
>DVOY01000228.1:0-12953 GCA_018237585.1 Apyrrothrix maculosa | reverse complement strand
AGTCGTTCCTACGAATAAAAGTTTAATATTAAGTAGAATAGTTCTACTGTTATAGCATTTATATAAACCAGATTAATAAAAAAAGATTTAATAGTATTTTGGCAGACAAAAAGTTGTTCGTTTTCGTGAAAATAAAAAATAGTACGGACGGTCAAATTAAGCAAAATTATTCCAAAACATTTGTACGACAAGATTCACTGGTGTACGAACGAAAGTGTTTGCTATCAGAAATTTTATTTATCGTTACCAGAAATGATAGTTCACATGAAAGCAAAAATGAAATGGGAAATACACAAGTCTCTCAAATGAATGTGGGCTGTTACCCCCAATCCGCACCTGTTGACACGCTAACCCATTCCCTTTATCGGAGGATCGAGCACGCGCACCGCAAAGGGGAAAATGGAAAATGGAATATGCATTGCATAACACTAAATTTCCATGTCTTTGAATTGATTATCTTCTGTTTCTATTACCTCTGTATATACCCAATTGTTGTTACCTATTAAATACCATTCCATTCCATTATACTATTCCATATTCCAAGACACAATTTCATATTACGTTTACGAAAAATTTGGATTGTCAATAGAACCTTTTTACATTACTTGTTTATTTTGGACTTGGACTTTGCAAAACCATTTAAATTTTAAAATTATTTCAACTTTATCCTCTTTGATTCATTCAACGTACTTATAATGTAATTAAGCTAACAAAACAAATATGTCTTTTATGTCCCAATGTATTGATTTAATTTTTCCAAAATTATAAATTTAGAAATTTCCTATGGTAATATCGATCCAATGTCAAATTTCAATAAGCACAAATTACACACAAACAACTTGCTGACCAACTTCCTTTGAACAGGCTGTGTGTGACGTCTAGCGTGGCTCTGGCGAAATGTCGCGCGATGTCGGTATTTGCCTTCAGTAGAGATATTCGCCCAAAGCTGGACTGCGTGGAACAGGCTTCAGAGGACGACTGTCTTAAGAGCGTAAGTAGCAGACGGCAATTTTATTCGATTTCATGGATAGTTCTATGTAGGCATTTCATTTGTAGTTTCATATAACCGTTACCATTCTGAAAGGAGACCCGTGTTTAACAGGGCAGCGATAAAATGTTGATGATTATCATAGGAAAGTATGACATCGAGCAAATGGTGAAAAAATTCAGGAACCACCACACAAACACTACTACCGCTTCACTGTGAAGCAACAGTTATTAAAATAATTTGTTTCTTTCTGGAGGGTATGGTCTCTAGTCTGGGTATATAATGGGACCGATCACCGCAGTTTTTCACTTCCAATGCTGTTATCAATTGATTCTAAATGCATCCAATAGGTGTACTGATTGTAATAGATGTCGCTAATAGCCCTGTTCCTGTAGCACTGTTTGAGGTTGGATGTCGATGTTCGTGAACGTCAGCGGCCACTTGGAATTTCTGTCTACTTCCTTATTATTTTCTCCATATAAAAAGTTTTAGACAGAAATTTAATAAATGTGTAGATTTTGTAATTTCTTATGAGAGTCCTGTCCATATTTAATTAATAACTGTCTGCGAGGCCAGGATTAATACCAACCAAGTTGGACACAATCTGGTTCCATGTAACTTGTCACTAGTTTTTTTTCACTTTATTTAACCTGAAACAGACAAACGGGCCACCTGATAGTAAATGGTGACCGTCGCCTGTGGATATTTGCAACACCCGACGATCGGCCAAGCGTTGCAGTTTAAAGAGTGTTCTCTTTGCGCTTTTCTTGAAGAATCACCTGTCATAGTGCTTTGAGAAAATCTCAGACAGATCCTTTCAATTTACAATTTAACACACATTCCGAAGTAAAGCTTTGTAATAAATTTAACATACTTACGCAACATGCAAGCTTTATTTGCAGTTTTTTGAAATATTTTGTTAAAATGTGAATATTTATACTAATATTAGGTAAGGCGATATAACAAATTCAAACTGATCCATACCACAATAGGTATTAGACAACGGCTCAGATTTGGTAGGTGTAGACGACATGCGGGTTGCCTCAGCCTCCAAGCAGTACAACCTTCACCCAGTGTTCCACGAGGTGTATGGAACCGCCAAAACCCCGAACTACGCGGTCGCCGTGGTCAAGAAGGGCACCTCATTCAACAAAATGGAGGACTTGAGAGGAAAGAAGTGAGTAATATTATTAGCTATCATTGGCACTCCAAAATACAGATTATTGGATAAATATTGTAAGATGTTTATGGTTTATCTGCTGGAGCCCATCATACAAAAACTGCAGTGGCTAGTCCGTCCCAGATACTCCAGTATGCTATGGGGATATATTATGTAGCGGTTACCTAAAAGTTCTGATCAATCAAGACCTAATCAAATTATTATCATTTATTCTCGTTATTTGTACACCGGTAAAAAGTTACATATGTGAACACAATAATGAATAATTTTGTAAATATTGATGTGGATATTGTTATCCTGTAAGACACGTTGAGTGAAAAATAAATTTATTTTAAGTCAACCATACATTCGATTCTACTCCTTGCCCGCACTTTTGACTTATGCTGCGTATTGGAATAAGAATATAATCAGCGGTCCTTGGTCGTTGAAACAAACATTGTAATAATTCTGCCACAGTTTGCCAGTTGCCACATTAAATGCACTTCTAAATACTAGGTACACCCAAACATTATTTCAGGTCTTGCCACAGCCCTTTCGGCAGTTTCAGTGGACTTGCCGCGCCGCTTTATTACCTCATCAACAAAAACATAATCCAGTCTGGCCAGGTTTGTGACCTAAACAACGCATCCCACCTCTAAGTACAATACCATCAAAATAATGCAACTTCTTGAAAAATTGAGGAATGAACGGTTGAACGGAGAATTTAATCGCTCTACTGATTTAACATTTAAATATTGAACTGTAAATGTATTACTATGTAAAGCAGTTACCTGTAGGTACATCAAAACTTTTTGATAATAATTATTGATGTAATAATTGTCAATTATCGTACTGAAGAACTTTATTATATTTACCGCGAAATAACGGTCTCGTTTTCTTGTACCAAGTTGACAATGTCAGTAGTTTTCAATTTTTTTAATTTGGAATCAAATACAATTTGGTAGACATTATTATGGTATACTATTAGGTTTCCCGATAAATATGATGTCGATTTTGCTGACCAGTGATAATAACATATTATTATTTTTTTCCATGTCGTAAGAACATAATACAGTCTTAACGCCAAGCCAATCCTTATTACATAACTTGTAATAAAAGAAAAACTTCTGCACCCACTTGCCCTTTTTGTCCAAATAACTTTGAGATAAACTTGTCCGCACACTAGTTTCGGACTCTTGCCAATTTTGCAGTCAGTTTATTTTTCACTTCTATTTTGTCATCACCATATATTTACTGGGGTATGACGGTATCATGTACTGTCACGTACATTTTACGTGTTGGTTTCCCGAATAATATATGTTTATGCCAAAACAGCCATTCGTATTCAAATTTTAAAATAATTTTTTGTTCGTGTATTTCATTTTTCCAATTTAGTGCGTGAAGAATCTGGGCGAATTCTTCTCCGGGGGATCCTGCTTGCCCGGTGTCGACAAGCCTGAGAATAATCCTAAAGGTGCATAGTCTTATTACTTTCCTGTTTTATTCTTCTAATCTATCTTGAGACACCACCAAATTCTCTCTGTATTAGAGCCCACATAAATATGAGGAGTTCCAACTCACTTGGCACTTCCCTTTACTTCTATTTCAGTGCAAGCACAGTTCAGCCACGTTTATTTGTAAGGCCGAATTGAAAAGGATTCCTACAAAAACGTTGTACATTTTGCAGGTGAGGATGTCTCCAATTTGAAGAAGCAATGTTCGGGCGACAGCTCTGCGCTGCAGTGTCTCCAAAACAACGGCGATGTGGCATTTGTGTCTAGTACGTATTGCGACAACGTTCATATATTCGTAAAAGTAATACCTGTATTCAGATCACTTGGCTTACTCACGCACATTGGGCTTAATCAGATTATTTTAAAATGTATTTATTAGTTCTCATTTATAATAGTTTAAACTTGTCGCTATTAGTTTGACTAGTGGGCTGCCTTTGGTCAAGTGGTTGCAAGCGCGACTGCCGATCGAAAGGTGCTGGGTTCAACTCCCGGGTTCTAGCAGTGACTCGGAATCTGGATTTGAGCCTGATAATTCCGGTAATCCCAATTTTGTGGCAATTAATCCTTGTCTATTTACATAGGTATTATATCAATATGGAATAAGTAGTACACTTGTACAACTGCTCATGTCCATTTTATTTTTTAATTTCTGTATGTTCATAAATAAATAATAAAAAAAAGAATTGATTGTTCAAAGTATTAGATGTCGATATACAAGTCTAATTTACAACGTTCCGCTGTAGGCGCGGACTTGTCGAACTTCGACGCGGCGCAACACGAGCTACTGTGTGCGAACCGCGAAACGGGCGGCCGCGATTCGCTTGACAGCTACGTCACGTGCAATGTCGCCATGGCGCCCTCTCGCACTTGGCTGTCATCCAAGGACTTCCTGTCAGACGTGTCCATAGCCCATACGCCGCTGAGCCTGGCTGAGCTCCTGGATACCAGGAACGACTTGTTCAACATCTACGGCGAATTTCTCAAGAACAACAATGTCATTTTCAACGTAAGTACAGCGTTACCAATGTTGCCAAGTTCTGCGTTTCAAAATAGCGGTCAACATGCGATCTGTATCTACCGGTAAAACCTTTTATTCTTAATTTAAATAGCTAGTTTAATAACCACAATTAGTTACTCTAGTCTAGTTCCCATCGCATTTAAAAAATGATTTAAGAATTTCTGCAATAAAGTTTTTAATCCAATTTGAAATAACATTTAATATGTATGTTAATAGAATATGTACTGTGTATTATTGGAAACATTTTGTTGCCATTTGCATTTCAACATCTGTAATCTTTCATTGTATTTACTAATTGCTTAGTAATTTCACACAGATATTGTCAAGCCATTATGATACTTAGTATGGAGACATCTCTACCAATACTCAAATGATGAGTACAAATGACATGAAATTAATATATTTTTGATTAACCATGTTCCTATATCATACGTTTTCGAATAATTTATGAAACATTCATATTTATATAATGTTGATTTATGTTTAAAGGGCATTAACAGCTACCAACAAAAATATACTAATATTTCAATGCAGGTGGTGTGAACTAGGTTAGGCTAGATATGTCATTGAGAGTTATTTCTTTTAATTCCAGAATGCAGCAAAAGGCTTGGCAACAACAGAGAAATTGGATTTCGAAAAATTCAAGGCAATGCACGATGTCATAAGCAACTGCGGCATAGGAAAATAAATTACCGTTATTTTTAACCTTGTACAATTAAAAACGAATTCAACTGACCCCGATTCTTCCGAACATAATTTTTGTAATGGAAACACAAAGTCTGATTCAAATTTTATTACGACAATTACATGAACAATAAATAATAATCAACAAAAATAAAACGGTTGTATATTTTTATTCTAAATTGCTTTTGCTTATAATGATGCTAGGCCAAGCGTGAATACTACAGCAGTGGCCAAGATCCCGTAGCCAGTAGTGGTGACTTCCTTGGTAGTCAATCCCTTAGCAGTGTCCCAGTACAAGTGCCTGATACCATTAGCAAAGTGGTAACCCAATGGTGATGCCAGTATAAATTTAACCAAGAACATTGTTGCTGGCGACAAATTAAGACTTTCAACTATAGATATATAGTGAGAAATATCATGTTGCAACACAAGAGCTCCAATTCCCAATGCACTAGCATACACTGACAACACAATACCTAAAAAAGAAAAGAAACCTTTTAATTTAGCATTAAGCTAACAAGTTGATTTTCTAAATAGATAGATAACACTAATGCTTAAATGCATTTATTCCCTAGTGGAAGCATTCTACAACAATTCTCCATATATTATGAATTGTGTAACACACAAATGATTCAAATAATTTAGTAGCACTATTTACACCTCTATGGACAAATGCAAATATACAATTTAAGGGATTTTTTAACAGACATTTTTGTAACTAATTATTAGAAAATGGAGTTAGGCTATCAAAGATGTTTTCGTAATTTAGTATCATGGATTTAAGAGAAAATACAGATATAAAAATAATTAAAATATGACAAATAAAAATGCAACAAACACAGGTTAATCTAACAAGTAATTTGTAGATCATGATTAACAATATCATATAAAAGGCCAATATGATAAATTTCCACTTGAGAAAAAAATATGAAGTGTGTTACAATATCTGTGAAATAACTATATAATCATCACAAAACAAATCATTTATATATAATGAATGCCCGGATTCCTAACAATTATGTCTTGATGATTCATCATGAGTGAAAATTTTAATTTTATGAATTAATAATACTATTATCTACTGCATATTGTTTAACTTACCTGTAGCACGATGTGTTATAGATAAGACAGAACTCATCGGGAATGCGTAGATAGTTATATGTGGAGACAAGGGTCTTCCAAGACGAGCATTCTTAACATCATGATGTTCTAGTTTGGGCTTCTCAAACTTCTTGAATGTAATTTGGGGCACGGCAGTGCTAGCACACTGTACATTGCTCAAAGTTGATGGGAACTTGCGCAAATTGGATAACAAGGACTGGCTAGCCAACCTAAAACAACAATAATATACAAAGAAAGGTAGTTTAGAATACTGTTAATACGATATTCAATGCCAGATTATACATGAGCAAGACGTTAGATATAGCACATATTCTTGTTGATATATATAACTTTGCCAAATTAACTTAACTTCATAAGCAATACAGATCCAAATACGCAATATAAAATGAAAAACAAGCTAACCTGCATATTACATAATATTGCCAAAACATTCTTACCTGCCGCAACTGTAGAACGCCATTTTACTAGTAAATATTGAATATATGCAGCACCAGAAGGAGCTTAATTACACTATTATTTAATAACTACAACTAAATTAATAATATTATTATTTTACCGATTTACGAATTGACAGGCACGGCTGTCGAATTCAGCCAAGTTTTGACATGTGCCAAAAGTTGTATCTAGAGCTACCGAACGAAAATGTTTTAGAAACATCTGAATACATTTACGAAGTTTGTTGCGAATATTTGAAACATCATGAAAAACAAAAATAATTTGTTTATAACTTTAATATTAGTTTATAAACCATGAATTCATCATCTAAATTATAAAATAACGTAAGAGAAAATGTTATATCTTGCTTCTTAGTGGGAATTTTTAAAAATATTTTTTGTACTAATAAATGCTTGTACTTTGATGTTTGAATTTTTGCTTATACTGTCAATGTCAATTGCCAATGCGGTAAGAATTTAAAGATTTTCATAGCTCAAGAAACAAATGTTTCGCTTGTTATTAATTACAACTGTAACGAGTTGCTTGAGAGTGCCCCATTTAAGTACCACGGCGGCTCTAGCAATGTCTTTAAAAAGCGTAGACTTCGAAGTGTTCGGCCGGGTGCAGGGAGTTTTTTTCCGAAAGGTATGGATTGAAAAATTGTAATGTTTTATTATTAGACTAGTCACTCATAATTCCCCTGGTACAAATTTGAGACTTCCTGAGTAACGCGAGTTATTCAGCATGAACTTCTAATAGTACGTACATAATTTTATGCAGTTTCACATACCAGCCACAGAATAAATAATTTATATAAATCCTTAAATTTTTACACTTGAAGTTGAAAAGAGAAACAGATATTATATCTGCTGTAATAGTTACCAATTAAGAAAATTCTTATTTTCCAAATTAAACTGTGTATAGCAAATATAGTTATTGTTTTAAGTTATAATAGTTATGTAAAAGCCGAAAACAACATAAATAATACATCCTAAAAATTCACAATTCCTTCTTTTTTCGTGTCTAATAAACTTAGGACTAGTTCCAATACCCTTTTCAACTGTATTATCTAGTGCCATACTTGCTGATGGCTGAATAATATATTTTTTTGCACCATATGCATGTGTGCAATGGGTTGCCTATCTCACACCATGAAGACAGGAATAATTCTTTAGTAGAGTAGATGTACCATATTAGCTTGTCCTAAATAGATTTGAATTAAATTAAATTTTAATATTTCAAATCAGGCCCTTTAGTGGATAGGCAGACACCACTGAGTTTCAAATATCTTTTTTTATAAACCTGTACTTTTTCTACATTCACCACTAACTCATACAAGCACAATGGTTTCAAAAACTTTTAATTTCCCCATCACCAGGTGTTTGGCCCAACTTTTTCCCTGCATTATTTAATTAACCACTCCATTATAATTTTATTAATTATGTGAATTCAAGCTCCATCACTCTCTGATATAATCTAATTGTAATATAGGTTAATGCTGAGTAATTATTTATACAGTATACCAAATCTGAAGCAGACAAATTAGGATTACGTGGCTGGTGCAGGAACACTTCGGCTGGAACAGTAGAGGGGCAGATGCAAGGACCTCCAGAGAAAGTAGAGGCTATGTACGTATATTGAGTGATCTAACAAGAAGATATACACAAATTATACAGAGCTGTGACAGACTAGTAATATAGCTTTCAGCTTCTCATTCTGGGTGTCTGGAGTTTGAATCTTGCAATCTTTGTCCATAATATGAAATGATATATCACTTACCATGATAATTAAGTAAAACATCATAAGGAAACTTACACATCTTAGTCCCCTATAATATTAATCTGATACTGTTAATTGACAGCCTTGATGATTGAGTGGTTATAAGCATGACTGCTGATCGAGAGGTCCTGGGTTCAAATTCTCAGATGAGTACTACGGGATATGTCTAACTTAGAATTTCTAATGAAAATTTCTAATAGTGGCTCAGGGTCTGAATTTGTGGCCGGTGTATAACAAACATATCTCGTGAAACATGGGATTGAAGTTTTTTGTGACATTGAAGTGACATTTTGTTACATAATGTTACTTTGCTAAGCTTACGCAAGTTATAATAAAAATCGACATGGTGAACAACAAGAGCCAAAAATAATAATTACCTGTTATTGTACCAGTGATTGCACCCTATCCTCGGCTTACCACATGCAGCTTTTGCTCCACTCACATATTGAGGAAATTTAAAGTGACACTGCCACACTGGCCAAGCATATATTAGCGAAGACATACTTCAGAGATGTTACAGAGAACCCAAAGTAGTTAGGTTTCATTATGATGTTATTTTTCATTGTTATAACAAGCAATATGTATTTATAATCCACTTAGTAAAAGGTACAAGTTAGGAAAATACAGACGAACCAGAGTGGGAGGGTGAAATTCATAAGGCTAAGCTGTCACTGCTGTTAATTCCATATTAATGAAAATTTAATGTGCCCTAAGACATCCACTCTATTACGAATAACTTGTAGGAAGGACTGGCTAAAGACAACCGGAAGTCCAAGTAGTAAGATTGATAAGGCCGAGTTCAAGAACGACAAGGAAATCTCCGATTATGGCTTCGGTGACTTTGAAATTAGACGAGACCATTAAACATTGGTAATATAGAGAAAGTGTTGGAGTACAGTTAGCAAGACAGTAAATATACTATGAGCAGTATTAAAGAAAAAGAAGATATTTATTTATTTAGAAACACTGTCACCTTTATAACAATAGATGGATTTAATGCTTGATGGCAGTCACTTCTTGATTGCTATATAATTGTAAGCGGTAAGAAATTGACACGTAAATTTCTTCAACAAGGCAATAAATTATATATCTTTTGACAATATAATTATTTGAAACGAAATTTTTTTGTCTTATGATATTGCTTGATATAAGCCTGTTTATTATCATCAGTACTAGAAATTTAGTAGGCGGCAACATTGTAATGTTGTAATACAATGTAGAGAAAGGATTGGAATATGTTTGTATCTATTCAGAGTTAGAAAATCGTGATATTAGACATTGATTGAGTTGATTGATTCACGGAAACAGTACATTCGAAAAGTTTAAAAAGTTTAACTTTATGATAGAATGAAAACGAATGCTTTTCTTTAGGTATGTACCTTAATATTTGTTTATGACATTTCATAACTATATCAGTCATTGAATTATCCTGTTAGCTTTTAATTACCATGTGATATTCGAAATTTAATTAGAATAATTTTCCCAATATGTTATTGGACAGTCTTAACTTATTTTAAATACAATATATCATGAGTACATAATTTGTTCTTAATTTATTGATCTTTCGTCAATTCAAGTTGCATTGCTTTGCAAGTTGCAGTTGCATTGCTTTGCAAGTTGCAGTTGCATTGATTCCACAGAAAACTCACAAGTTTTCCAGTACAGGCCAACTGATATTCAAGGAAAAAATTCATTTAAAATTACGTTTAAAATATTGTGAATAATTTTTTTTTTACTAAAACCGCACATGTTGGAACTCGAGTTGTAAGTTGCAAAAGAAAAAAAAACATCAAACATTCTAAACTTAATGTCATACTTTTTTATTTTAAACAGAAAGCCTATAAAACTCGGTTTTATAAATACCAAAAAGTAGTTTGCGGATTGAAATTTTCCAACTGACATCAGGAGTTTTCAGCCCTGTCGTCAGTTTTCTAATGCGCCTGTAATTGTGGAGTTCTAGTGGGTCTTCCATGCTATGTGAGAATGAACGCAAATGACAATAAGCTGTAAAGAGCTCTTAACGTCAAGGTTGTTTGGTACTTTAGTAACCTTTTCACTAGTTCAATAACTTAAAAAACTGCTCGAGTGTTGTGAAAAGGCAATTGTGTTAGAACAATATTCTTTTCTACAAATTTTCGTTTTTATACGATACTTAACCTTTAACATTACCTTAAAGCACTGGCCACTTATCTTGATAAAACCCCATTACAAAAAAGGATCGCTAAAATCTGATTCTTTTGAAATATGTAACCCACGTAGCTCAGCTAGTAAATGGGGTGCCTATGAGGGTAAGAACATTTTATATATATGTATATAGTATAGTATTCGCTGTAAATTACTTCCGGGATTATCACAGTAAGGAAATATATATCTCTAAAAAGATATATCTAAAAAGATATTACTATCTTTATATATCTAAAAACTCTACTATAACTACTCTATATTTATCTAAAAAGATATTACTATCTTTGGGGGTTAACTTTTTAATCATCTAAATCGAATCGCTATTGGAACCGTTCTAAACGCTACCTCTACCCTTTCGCGGAGATTTTCTACCGGAAATTACAGCGAATAGCTCTTATTATTTACGGAGATGGATTTAATAGCGTCGTGATTTTAGTTTGTTCAGTTCGAGGCTTTTAAGGTTTGTATTGTATCGGAAGAAACAGCGGATCTCTTTTAGATATCACGGACAATGGCTCGGCGGCCCTTAGGTCCGTCTGTAGTAATTTAGCTAATGGCGCTTAATGGAATTGGGATCTGACTAGTGCGAAAAGAACGTAACAATCAAGATATTTAATATAGGTAGATACTTACTTAACATGGTCGCTGTAATTTTTAATTTGGTTGAAAAAACATTATTGATGTTTTGAGCAACCGTTGAATAAACGTAACTGGTGAAACGTGAGATTGTACTGCATACCTCTGCCTGCCTCTTCGGGGATTACAGGCGTGTTGTTACGTCCATGTTTAACCGAAATTCTAAAAATATATAAATATTACACTAAACACATGCAGAACATGAAAAATCTCAACTTGGAGTTTCACGTCACATATTCGCGATATTTCAGTACATGTGCTGTAATTTGCCAGAGTGGCAATATATCCGCGTAATGTCGTGGCGTGTTCTGGCGACAATATAGAACGTCAAAATGGCGCTGTTTAATGCACATTGTCGCTGTTAAAACATGTTCTCTTTATTAAACTGCCATTGTCTATAAGGAATTATGTCAAGTGTCACACAATATACAATTCGTAACACAATTGTTGCTTCGTAATATTTTTCTATCAGTGTATAATATAAGAAAACCACTTTCTAAAACTGATCTTTTGCTACGTTTGTCCTTCCAAAATTATATTTTCCTATCCATTTTTAACCACTCAAGCATGCGCCCAGTGCCCACAATACTGTGTATTTAAAATACTTGATACAAATCTTCAACAAACATGACGTTTAATGCATAATGTACAGTCTTATATATAACGTAATAGTCACAATACGTCCTAGCAATTTAACGCATTCAAATAATTTTCGATCCAAATATTATTGTATACTGGACCTGGCCTAACTATCATGGCGTTCGAAGTGAATCACTTTTAATGGCGTCGGCAGCCCTCTTCGGGTAAAGGCCTCTTCCAAAAGAAACCATCTCTGTCTTGAACGACCTGTATTCGTTGCTATGACATTTTGCCATCGCATGTGGTGTCCAATGTATCTCTATTGTCTTACATTTAACAAACCCATGAAACAAAATTTCGACAAAATTTATATTTTCTTATTTATAGATACCGCGCGTTGTCACCTTGGTCGGACATACACATGTCACATATTCGCCCTTCGAGCACCCCAGCCGCCTAATTTTCCTATATACCCGTGAAGGGCCTCTAGTTATGCATGCGAAGTATTAAAAGTTACAGAATTTAAATTACAATGTTGGCGGTGTAGAGAATTTTGATAAGTTACTGGTGAAACGTGGGTGTGTACTACACTCCTCTGCCAGTGCCTACCTCTTCGGGGATTACAGGCGTGATGGTACGTTGTTAAGTTACGAAATAGAAATTACTACGAGGATGGAAATATATTGTATCTAAAACTTGTTGGAGTCAGTGTTTCTACAGTACACGGTATATTGGGAAATCAGCTCGGCTGTATTGGAGAGTGCTGCAGCCTTCAGTCGGTATAAAGACAGTCTCAACACAATGTAGGATAATAAATTAATAGTTGTTCACTGGCTTCGGAGCGGAGCTGAGAAT
>DVOY01000227.1:0-12954 GCA_018237585.1 Apyrrothrix maculosa | reverse complement strand
TTTCTAGAATTAGAATTTCTATTAGTGCCCGGTGTAAGCCAATAGATTCACCACCTATTCCATATTGGATCGTAAACGTAACTGGTAAAACGTGGGAGTGTACTATACGCCTCTGCCTACCTCTTCGGGGATTACAGTCATGCTGTTATGTATAACAAGATCGCAAATCATTAACATATACAAACATCAACAGTTAAACTGTCCGGCCATTCATAACGCTATCTGCGTGATCTCGGACATACATTAGCGTATACTGGTAACGATACTGACCCACCTGTGCCCGTTGTATCACACGACGTGTTCGTTAGCGAATTCATAAAATGTACGAATTAATACGAGTCGCGTGTAAGGTTCTTATTACGTTACAAAGTAAAAAATATCGCGATATATTATACAAATATCGTGCAACAAAAAATCCTATAATTGATTTTATGCTCCGTAGTATTAAACTTTTTATTCGGTTCTTCTGTTTGATACTACTCAATATTCTATGTGCGTACATATGTCGAATGTCATACTGACAAACTGAACCATAACAATGTGCGTTTTATGATCAACACGAAATAAATTAAGTACAAGAGTAAAGGAAAAAGGGTTTAAATCCACTGCTGGGCATAGGAGGCCTAAACGAGGTCCTGAAGGTATTTTGCCCATAATCCCTACGTTACGCATGCGGGTTGAAGACTGCAGAACACTGCTTTTCGCACCGCCTACGCAGCACACGCAGCTGGGCTGAGAGATGTATTCTTTCTCCTCCCCGTTACGAATACTGCATATGTATATTTATAAGTATCTAAGTTGTTTATCAGCCATCTGGTTACTATATCACAAGCTCTGTTGATACTTTGGGATGAGATGGCTGTGCGTGGAGATGTCCCAAGATATTATTAATTATGGCAATTAATTTATTGTTCTTCTAGAGAAATGTACTGAGTGTCTAAAACAAAACGCGTTTAAGCCGGCTTTAGTGTAGGCACGGCATTAGCCCGCGCGAAGGTCCCGCTGTTCTCAGATAAACGATTACCGCGTCCGCCGGGCCGAGTCCGCGCGGTTTTGTTGCGATCCCCTATTTGTCTTTCGTTTTGTCCACTCTGCCCCTTCAATAGTTTTACAGGTGTATTCCGACGTACCGATGCCTCGGAATGTAATGGATGGGATCTTTATGGCGTTTTGTTGCAACCGACGATATTACATACGAGTACGTGCATACGTAATGCTTAGTGAATGAATGTTTTGCAAACTTCGTTTCTCTTCCTATCCAGTTTTTATTTTAATGTGACGTAAACATTTGGTTGATTAGAAATAGATTTTTCGTTCCTTTTTTAATATTTATGCAGTCCTTATTTTTTAGTTTCAGTACCTATACTTTTTAAAGTTACGTCTTCATTAAAATTTGCCTTTAAAGGTTTTTATTCTCATGTTACACTCTTACCTTGCTACCAAATTTAAATAAATTCAAAGTTACATCTTCAATAAGCGAGGTCGCTTTTAATACGTTAAAAATTATTACACATAATATATAATACTTACGTGTACATCTCTCATAAAAATTTACGAAACATATTTTTCATTCTATTCAGAGATTTTAAAATCACTTCATAAAAAATACTTCAAGATTTATTGCTAAACGCTTTGCTTACTTCTCTCTTTATAAAAAGGTAGAGTTACATTTAAAAAGGGTATAACATTAAGTTTAAATGATAATTATTGTCAGCGCACGGAGTGGGCTGTCGCAGTTCACATATTTAATACAAATCTTAACAACCAACTGCCCTCGTAACGGAACAATAATAATATATCTCAATTATTCTCCGGTTTTAACTAAGGAGCTGTAAAACTCAGGTGTAAGCGGCGAATTATGTTATCTCTAGAAATATTAAGAGGCATGACACCAGAGGTAAAAATATTAGATATATCAAAGTAAATGTTTAATATTCTGGCAAACACTTAACCCTTAATCGTATGAATTAAATCACATTTTCAATCACATTACTCGATAACAAATTTCTACTGTTCTATATCTGTATTAATAATAAAATACTAAAGATGTGAAAATATATACGAGTACATAGATTACGTTTCGGACGTACTCGTAACAACCTGTATAAAAAAAAATATTTCTCCCTCTCTTCTATCGTCACGCAAAAAGATCTATGAAAACGTTGCAATTATCATCTATAAAACTTCTGAAGCAGTTTAACATTTTACATGTAAATACAATAAAAGCGGAACGTTACGATCCACATGATTTTAAATTTTCACCAAACATTATTAGCACACTCTTTGCGAAAAATATAAAAAAATCGTTTTACTACTCCATCGCTCTACGCATTCTACGGATCGTTACTACTTTATAGGAAAGTATGAACCATAATATTATGTCACTGGGCGGCGTAAAGCCTATTAAAATTCAGACAGACGTGTGCCGGGAAGCCTTTAATAGTACACGTAATCGCTTAGTTGCTATACAGTTATCTACCGTGGAATATTACCACGTAGTTAAGAAGCTAATAGAAGCACGCCAGGTCTGTAAGACGAGATACTTAACACTCATCGCTCTCTGCCTACCCTAAAGAGACCTGGCGTGACTATTTAATCTAATAAATCTTCCCTGGATCTTCCTTGTACCAATGACCCATTATATCTGTAAAAATAAGATGTAATAAGATATGTCGCTTCTATTATGGAATAAATGAAAATGGATATAAAAACGTAACATCACGCCTTTAATACCCAAAGAGGCAGGCAGAAGAGTGAAATACACTCCCACGTTTCACTAGTAACGTTTATGACCCAATATGGAATAGGCGGTGAGTCTATTGCCATGCACCGGGCACAAGCCCAGATATAAAAAAAATACCAAAAATATCATATCTGAACGAAAATATTAATTAAAAGGCGATGACCTTAGGATAAGATACATGAACATACATTTTTAAAGTGTTCTTCTAAAGCTATAGGAATATATTTTTTTATATTCAAATCGTAACCGCATACAATTTTAATCGACATACCGAACTAATGGTTACTCGAAAAACGTTTTATCGGAAACGCATTCAATAACATGCACCATGCTCTTCGAAATTAACAACTAAATGACTGATTGGAAATGGCAACTCGGTCACGCCGTATTAACATCGAATTGGGTTTCTGTGGCGATTTTCAGTTGCGTACTCATTAATGTACACCGATAAGCGACATATTGGTTCGTTTCGCGCGCTTTCGTTGTTTCTTTGTTAATGCTATTGCAATTTGAATTTGAAATTTCTTTTGTGGGCGAAAATTCTCAATAAGAACGTGCGTTTATATTTCTTTATTCAAATTGAAATTAATTAAAATATATTGTTATTTTCAAAATATTTGGTTTTGTACCAAATATACAATTACAACAAAATATAAATGTTGAGTGTTAGATATTTAAAGTTCTCAGAAAATGTATATACCTAAATTGTTATAGAATTTCGTCTTATTGGTCTTGCATTTTATTTGACTTTCATTATGTAATAAGAAATATAAGAAGATGTATCTTAAAAGATGTCTACGACATTTAAAATTAATGCGTAAAATTCATTTGAGTTTCACTAATAGAGTTGGTCAGTTTTAATGATATTTTTTATTTTTCCAGATGAACCAAAAGTGCAAAGTCTGCGGCGAGCCGGCGGCGGGGTTCCATTTCGGGGCGTTCACTTGTGAAGGATGTAAGGTAAGGATCACTAGTAGTATTTCGTATCCGCGTTAAGTTTAAATATATACATTAACGTTAAATACCTATATACATTTAAACCTGAATGCGGGTTTATGTCACATTTCACGACATTACATAACCCCCGTTATGAACAGGTCACAGGTTGAAGAATATGTATCTACCAAAACTTAATATCATTATTCAGACATGCCAACGCAACGGCGTCGTTAAATAGAATTTATCAATATTTTTCACAATAAATATAAAATAAGACGCAATCAGAGACGCACTAAACATACATTATAATTAATTTTAAACAGAAAATACGTTAGAAAATAGACCAACTTTCAAACAATCGTACCAAGGACCACTTTGTATTTCATACTAGCGCAAGTAATCGGTAAAAAAGCTTTGCGTTTTGTTTTCTTATAATTTTTCTTTGGTTATAAAGATGTCTTTAATGTCCATTATAGAAATTAGGATATGAAATGTTAGAGTTATGGACAAAGGATTTTAGTAGCGAAAAAATATTATTTTTATACTAATATACAATAAATATTTCGATCGTCCCCACACTACAGCTGATGTCGTAAATGACATTAATTTGTACAATATAAATATACAATAACGCCTGACCGAAGTTACGGTTTTGACTAGGTCCGACAAAATGTCCTGATTTAGTTCGCCTTTTTCATTTCGGTCAAAATATGGCCGATATCTACATTTGACTGAAACTAGCTTTAGTCGGTCATCGAAATATATCGTTACACTTATATATAATTTTGTTCGGAATGCATTTCAAAAATCGAAAACTAAACTCTTATTGCACAATAAATTTGTTTTCCATTTAATCTGATCGAATAACCCGCTACCAAGCTGAAGAACAGGTTTAAGGGCAAAATAAGAATTGTACTAAATTTTAACTTGAGTGTATAATTTCATTTTTATTGTGAAGTAGAAGAGCCGAATATTCGGTTAGATTCCAATTTCGAGTGAAAATCTGTTTTCTATCTGATATCAATAAACATATCCGAAGTTTTGTAAAAAGTTAATCAAATTATGTCGGCAATGTCCTACATTTTATGGCAACATTATATTTTTAGACATAAAGGAACCTAACGTTTACAGTCACCAATACGCAAAAATACACACGCTTTACGTTTACCAACCGAATATCCGCATTGGAATATTAATTGGGCTCTAATCGATTCGTTTGATTTTCGGAATCGATTCATCCTCATCCCTGCGGTGTTGGTGCCGTGTGTAGCGCGCATGCAAATGTGTACCCTATTTGATGTGCCATTTATTTGAATTTCAAGTGCACCATATTCGCGTAGAGATTGATCGTGTCCGGGAGATTCACGTCGATAAGTCGCTCGGCACGCAACGGTTCCGTTATAGTTTTTTTACTGACGCGTACCAAATCAGAACAGTTTGTTTACAGATTTCACATAGTTTTCAACTGAATTTCTCGCATTGTTTTGATACAGCATGAAAAAAGGAACCTCACACAACTCGAACATAGTCGTCTTAGTACATATTACATGAATTATGTAGTATGGTAAGAAAACAGCTAACGAATATATATAGTCGTTTAAATATGTACTAACTTTATTTTTCAAATACCCAGGCAGAATAAACATTCATGCTTATCACAATAATATTTATTTTGATTGGAAATCAAAGGAAAACAAAAGAGTAGTTATTGAGTTGTTTTAAATATCGAATTGTATTACGACAGTAGCAGGTTGATGTATACGCTTTATCATTACCGGCCCAAGTAAATATCTAGAACCGTTCCATTTATAAGATTACAATACTTATTGCATTCTTATACTTACATCAAGACCCATACGAAAATTCAGTAACAAATAGGAGACGTTTAAACATTAAGAATGTTCTCGAACGACATCAATACATTTGAACTGTTACATATTTTGTATTCGTATTTCGAATGTCCACCAATAAATATTTATTTCCAATGAGACATAAGTTTACTAAAAGATCGTTACGTTTCTTATCGTCTCTGTTACAACAGACCAATCGGTGTCAATTGGAACAGAACTGAACTAGTAATGATCAAGTACAATAGAGGGCGCTTGCGTCAGGGACGGAAAATGTCGCAGGATGGGGAAAACGCGGTCAACTGGATAATAACGTCACATCCGTTTGTTATCGGCAGAACGAGGATAGTGTAATCTTAAACTAGGTTTCCTTACTCTTATTAGAGGTAAAGTTTAAGTTTTTTTAGATACGATTACATACTTATTGATCAATTATATTTCCTATATCTTTGTCATTTAATTTTAATATCCGGGACGACATTATAGTACTGACATTATAGTACCAATAATTAAAAGACTGCACATGGGAAAAAATATGAAACAAAATGACTCCTTGATCATCCACTTCAACATCAAATAGCAGTAACACGCAGCAACAACCTAATGATTCAAATTTCAGCCTGAAACTGACACGTGCCTTACAAAATTACCCTTCCTTTTTTAAAATTATACAAAATTTGGTTTAACAATGAAGAAAAATGTAGTGAGGACCCTAAAAACAGTAGAGTTCTGCAAAACGTTCTCTAAGGCTTGTGAAACCTGCACTTGGCGAGATCGGTAGACTATGGCCTTAACCCTTTTAATTCTCAAGGAAACCCGCCCTCCAAAAAATTTGTGATAGAATTGTAATTGATGAGTCCAAAAATGAGTAATTAGTATACACTACACAAATCCAAAATCACATCCAAAGATGATTTTTAATTTGTATACACTACACAAGTCCGACTTTATACTAGATATCAGAGATTGCGCAAACAAAAAAGAAATGAAGGTCGCGGATCCAAAACATTAGTAATTGAATTATATGCAGTACATTATCGAACATGTCGCAACGACATGCGATGCCAAGAGATCGGAGCCAAAAGGTCGGTCATGGTGTTTGAGCCGTTGGGAAACTCGGATTACGAGTAAGTTCAGAGGCCGTAAAATGACTGCAGACGAAATTATATCGAAACTACGAGGAACATTTCAAAAAACAATTCACGAATTAGAAGATACGGTGTGTTGCTCAACTCTTAGTGCCGACTGTGAACAGGAGCGATAAAAAATATGTAACATGATTATTATCTTATAAGAAATATTTGAGAAAAATCCACATACATAATATAGACTGGCACATAACTATATAAGAGATATTCATATAATACGTATATATAATTTCGTCGGGGCTCGGAGCCTACCATGGTCCCACGAAAAGCGTCTGATACTGTGAACCTAATCTTAGTTCCATTTTACATTAAATATGTCACTTCACATTACAATCAAACATACGGTTTCAAATAAGACCGACGTTCTGAACTGACACAAATAATCAAAAATACTTATCTATCTTTGATGATCAGGCAGCTAACCTACAAAGCAGAGTAAAGTGGAATACAATAATACAATGAATAAAGGTACTGGATCCCTAAAATGGGGAGATAACAAAATTCATAATTTAGATTCCATCCCCGTGACTTAAACCTTCGGTCCTCAGCACGTTGATATGGTGATAAATGAACCTGAAAAGTTGCACATTTAAATAAAACGCAAGTATCAAGCCTAACTTTTTCATACTAGTACAGTACGAACAGCGTGATCAATTAACGTAACTCCCGCCTGTAATATCCGAAGAGGTAGGCATAGGAATGTAGTACACTACCACGTTTCACCAGTTGCGTTTATGTCCCAATATGAAATAGGTGGTGAGTCTATTGCCATACACCGGGCGCAAATTCAAACTCTGAGGCACTACTAGAAATTTTTACTACAAAATCTGAATTAGAAAAATCCAATAGTACCCGACTAGGTAATCGAACAAAGGACCTCTATATCGGCAGTCGCGCTTGCAACCAACACGACCAACTAGGCTGTGAACAATTAGTTACTATATTTCATAGATTTCTTGTATCTATCAACAGAACGCCTCATAATTACAACCGTTTAATGTCTTCGTGTCAGTTCTGATTAGACTCATCGTTCATTGAATGAACATTTTAATGATTTCATGTTAAACGTATTGTTAACGCTATTATCGTTCCACTCTTGAACACGGTTCACCTCTCAGATTGAGAGGGTTAAAGCCATAGTTTGTTTTTAAACAGATACAACATGGCTATCTAATTAATGTCATAATCGATTCATGAATCATATTAGGAGATTAGTGTGTCAGAACTACAACACCCAAAACTACATTTATAACAGTATAAGTCTTTCAACTCCACTGATTTTATAATCGTGACTTTTCCAAAACACACTAACTGCTACTACCTACCGGTACTTTGAGCATTCTTTATTGGACGCTCCAAACCATACAAATTTCCTAGCAACAAACAATTTTCTTATAATGATTGCCAATTTATCTGATTCGTCCCCATCATCATCAAGAACAAGTGCGGATTGACAGACTTCATGTACTTGAGAAGATATTATAGAACATGGATCTAAATGCTGAAGCACATCTCTTTATAAAATTGCGTGTTTAAAGATTAAGTATCACTTGCTTCAACAGTGATGGAAAATATCAGCTTAAATGTAAAATACTAATACTGCCTTTTTTGATATTCAAAAAAGGTACTTTGGTATCGTCAGAGAGATACCGGATTATGTGGGATTGTTATTTCACTAAAACTCACTCGGTGGCCTTCTTCTGCGCTAAAAGAAGGACTCCGAGATTTCCGACAGAACACACCAGTGCCCTCCTAGCACTGCGCAGTTCCGTGTTGTACACGGCGGAGAGACATTATATCTCCTCCCGTTCCTGCCGGTTCTCACGACGATGTATGGCCACACGTTATACCACCACATAGTCGTCCTTCTCAAGATCACTGGCTGAACGGTTCGAGTTCCCACTCTAAGCAATCGCGACCCTGGAAGTCTCCTTTTAGTCGTCTCTTACAACAGGCAGGAGATACCGTAGCCCGTATTCTAGTCGCGAACTACAGGGACAGCCAATAAACGCCTATCTATAATTATTTTTCCTAATTCTTCACCCTAGAATTACCTAGAGATCTAAACAAAAGTATAGCAAAAAGCAGACAAATAAACGTTTAGAAAATTGAATTAATTTTACATAGACATATATAGAAAGCCTTGACGGTTTCGCAACACGCACGGAGGAATGCAAATAATAAATCTCGTCCTCGATCTTCTCATTTCAGCTTAGTTGCGTCAATGAGACTTTAGAATGCTTAGCCATATTTTCAGATCTCTCGGGTTCGAGTTGAAGATGTACAAGGTTATCGTTGCAACAGTTCACCTCGCATGCCACATCGCAAGCGGTGTTCCGTAAACGACAAACTAACTCCTTAAATAAATACAATTGTACATCGCTTCCGTACTTCAATTTCTCTCGTACTTATATTTCACATGCTCGTTCATTCGCCTGCTTTATTATTAATTGATTAATCGCTACTAGTCCAGTAGAATAGCGCTCACTAATAGTATCAGCATGTCGAATACCGATTAGTAACATGGCGTAAATATTAGTGAGTATTGTTAAAGGCGTTAGATTCGCCAGTCATCCCTACGCCACCGAATCTAAAATCAAGCATTTTGATTTAGAATGCTCAATTCATCTGTTCGATTATTCGAGAGATATTATATTATACATTTAAATTAGCGTTAAGAAGTACGTCAGTAGTCAGGCGAGCGCTATGGAGCAAGTCCCGTAGCGAGCCGGCGATGTATCGGCGATGTCCATCGGCGACGACGGTCGCACGACCGTCAGCCGACACGAATTATATTCGAATTGGGAGCACATTCAAATTGCGGTAGAGCACGCGAACGGAAAACGTTCAACGGAAAACGTATTCGGCTAAACGCGGTTTCGTAACCCGCCCGTAATAAATCATGGCTACTAATTTGTTTTTAAAGGTTTTCTGCGATTATCTGTGTGTGTAATCGGGTATTGTGCGGGGACAATCGAGTGTGGCGCCGCGCCGCCATTGTGCGGCCGCAGACCTAGTTGGAGGTAGTCAAAGAAGCCGCTTCGCTCCGTAATTTGTCAACCGCGTAATGGTCGATTTACATCGGAAGGTTTTCTTGACTGCAGCCGAGAGCATCTTATAGTTCAGTGTACAAAATTAACGAGAACTTGCCGCAGCTTTGTGTCTTTAAGACAAATAGCGTAGGGCGCAAAATCGATATATTATATTTTGTTCGTTTTCAATGTTTTTATTCATAAATTAAGGGTAAACGTGACATCACGTCTGTAATCTCCGAAAAAGTAGGCAGAGGAGTGTAGTACATACACTACCACATTTCACCAGTTAGGTTTACGTCCCAAAATGGAATAGGGGGTGAGCCTATTGCTATAAATCGTCCACAAATCCAGACTCCGAGCCACTACTAGAAATCTTCACTAGAAAATCTAAGTTAAACAAATCCAACAGTACTGCTCGCGATTTCAACCCACGACCTCTCGATCGGCAGTCGCGCCTGCAAACAACACGAGCAACGAGGCAGTCTTATTCATAAGTTTTAAAACTAAAACGTCTTGTTTATAAAAAAATATGCCTTCCAAAGGTGATATTTGTAAAAAAAAAGCCCTTATTTCTTATGTTAATTTTTAATAACCTTAGTTTTCAGCTCATAGCTGCACACATTTTCATGTCGCCAAATATTTTAAAACTTGAAAGCTGTGTGCTAGCTACTAAGAACTCATCGTTATGTAAACCAGCTGTTACTTTGTGAAAAGAAATAAAAGTGAAGCCTTTAATGGCATCGGACGCGAGTGAATTAATCAGATTGTTTCTTTGCACTTAATTGGTCGGCTTTAACCGTTTAGCGCCACGAGCGGCGGAGGATTGTTTGGCAAATCGCACCACATATATTAACGTCCAGCTTTTAATATGGTAAAAAGCTATTCATGATCTTTTAGCAGCTCACTGTCCCTTTATTTCAAAGTGTTCCTTTATATCATTTAAATGAGTCCTCGTTTAGACCCTGGCAATATTCCAATGAATGTGCTGTAGGATATTTTTTCACATTTATAGAGATGGAAGCCCCTCTCGTGAAATACTATTGTAGAAAACTGATCTACTAGATGAACAAATGTAGTAGATTTGGAGGAAGCCTAACAGTGAATGGTCACCGGAATTATAGAGTATAAGTTATTATTTATCAAGTCACTGCCTCTGCCACGAGTGACTGCCTCGTTGGGCGTGTTGGTTGTAAGCGCGACTGCTGACTGGTCTTGGGTTCAAATCCCGGGTCGGGTACTATTGGATTTTCCTAATTTAAATTTTCTAGTAAATTTTCCAGTAGTGCCTCGGAGCCTGTATATGTGCCCAGTACATGGCAATAGACACACCACCTATTCCATAATGGAACCTAAACGTTACTGCTGAAAAGTGGGAGTGTATTACACTCCTCTGCCTACCTCTTCGAGATGTTACGTTATTCGGCAAATATTTTATTATAGTACAGACAAATTTAAATTCTACTATCATTTTTATGATTTAACGTTTTTAAACCTTATAACCATACACAATAAGTAGCTTTTGTTTTATATCAATTTACATTTTTAAAACAGGACACTTATAGCAATGTTGTCACAGATCGTACTCGACCTTGTAATTACGAGGTTTCAATTAAAAAACTGGATCGAAATCAATCGGTTCATTTGCCGCGATGACCGTCACCACACTGAAACAATATCTGTTTTATTTGCAATACCATTCACGGAATGAATCGATTCGTCTCGATTGTGACGCCGAATCGATATTATTTTGCACTAGCTCGTTTGCGTACAGTCGTTCGACAGTTCATTTGTTACGAGGGGTCCAATTGTACATAGGATTCTGTTATTAAATGTGATTATTATTTTGCAGCATAAGGTCGAAAATCGGTTCTCGCCACTCACCGGATAATGATTGTCATTGTTTTATGGAGGTTATGAAAGTGTCCACCGACGCAACCGGCCGGTTGGCACACCGATTGACTTATTGGAGCATGGCGATGATTTTTATTCGCGTCACGAAGTCTACGCCACACACTGACGTTGTTTACGCCCTATGCTATTATGTATGTGCGTATCTTTGCTTGTTTATTAACATCCAACGGTCTGGCATTTTGACAGATAGCGGGCCGATAGGTGCGGCTGTACGACGCTAATTTTAGCGCGGCCATTCAATTATTGTACAGATATACGTATTTATTGACGTGATATTTCGCAGAAATAGAATGTCATTGATAAGTCTTCTCATTAGCGCGGTTGTATCCGTTTTTGTGTTAACATCCATTACAAGTTTGTTTCGCAACGCCATGTCGATTAATTTTATGTTAAAGTCCTTGCCGTGTCGTCTGAACGAACATATGGGACCGTTTATTTTATTACCTGAAATCCACAGAAACAAATTAACATATCTCAACTCGAACTTTATGAACACTGGTCCAGATAGTACAAAACTTTTTAATATAAAACGTGAATTCTATAAACGAAACCGGATATTCGATATCAGAAGCGATGCGCGGCATCGGCTCACATTACACGAATAATCGATTGTATTCGAATGTCAGCCGCAATCAAAACATCGCTCGGCTCGTTCAGGTCAGCGCTTCCGACTGCAAACGCGGGATGACGCGAGAGCGTTCCTCACTACTTTATTTTTACAACTGTCAAAAGATGACCGAAGCATAAGAAACTTTAATCGGCAAAAAATAAGGTCACTTTTTAATATGTAAGTGTACGGCAAAGTATAGATAAGTTTGTCGATATTATTCGATGTACAGTGCAGAGGTCAAGTTGGAAATGTTATCCAATGTTCTCACGCTTGCCGCATGTTCGAGCGTGATTGTTCGACGCTTGACCAGCAGTTTTGCGAACAATTTGACACTCTGCTGGTGAGAAATGGAGCCTTCTGACCTTGGACAAGATTGGCCTTAATAAGGTGTGGTCTAGCTCTTGTAGGCTTACGGTTTACAAGACCTGAAATCGAATGTAATCTGTCATTATGCTGTCTTAAATCAATTTACTTTTAAAGTACCTAAACATACCCTACATTATGCACTAGTCTTAAAAAATCCTGTAATACTTTTCTTTGAAGGTAGCGAGCAACCCTAATCCAATCTTGAGTATCTTTTACATGTATGTACATATAATGAAACACAATGTTATATCAACTAAACTCCATTTCAAAACTACCCAAAAATGTAACTTTCATTGCAAATCATCGCTAAAATCGATACACAATTTTTTCATTATGCTCTAAAACTACGAGTACA
>DVOY01000226.1:0-12979 GCA_018237585.1 Apyrrothrix maculosa | reverse complement strand
ACCTGTTGAGAAACAAGAGGATTAGGTGCCTGACCCAACTTCTCATCATCACTTGGGTTGACTCGTAGAAAGTGCCACTTGGCATTAAGTCCGCCCTTTGTTAACAATAAAAGAGGATATATAAATAAATCTGCCTATTGATAAGGGTCCAATGAATATAACTTTGCCTGATATTTGCTAGCACTCCGCACCATTATAACTTAATCTTACTTTCTCCAATTTTCAACGGACTCAACAATATAAACACTATTGACCTCAAATAATGTTCAAATGTAATATCTCTGTACTTTTTGTAGGTGGACATTAGACCTGAATTTTGTTGTTGTGAAATATATATTAGATTTTGCAATAAACTCATTTTCAAAGTCGACAACCCTACGCAGCTCACTGAGAAGCGTTCAGAGCAATATTTAAACTTTTTCCCGTGACATTATTACTTTTAACCCTCGACTTGAATAAGGGTCACGCGTTTAGTTGGTACATTCGGTGTCACATATTTTATCCGGCTTTTGTTGTATTTTAGCTTTTAAATTCCTACAAGCTGACACGGTATATGCCCTCGTATATATGATATTTAATCCGTTTTTTATATCAATAGTTGATACGGATTTTGTAACAATGCAATTGTAAAAAAAATGATGTTTTAATGCTAATATAAACTATTATTGTATATAAACTGTAATAATAAAAATTATTATTATTTTACGTTAGGTTTTTAAATTGATCCTATAACAGTGTTCTTATTTATCTTAATTGATTATATACATATAGTTGATCCTAAAGTTAAATTATTATTGAGTATTACCATTATCATCATTATCATTTACCAATTTTAACTCACCCTTTAAGAAATACTTTTTCTTAGACCCAAAAAGGTCAAAACCATTATTCTCCATGCTTGCCAAGTGCCACGGATAGACCTAACAGGCTTTAAGAGAACTCGGAGACTTTTAGCTTTTCTTGGGATATTTTGTTTCAGCAATATCAACCTTTCCTTCTTTATCATTCTCAAATGACTATGTCCCAATCTGAAGGATTTCAGGAAACGCTCTAAAACATGAGGCGTTCCACTATAGTCTCCACAATAGCAGCATGTTTATAACAGACCTCAGAATTTAAGTTCCTTCAACATATTTGAAAACTGTATTGGACTGGCCTCTACGTGATCTCTCCACAATAAATAATATGTGAAATGAGTCGCTTGGCAAAATTGCCATATTTCTACGTCTTTATCTATTCTTATTTTATATGGAGGCTGTATAAAAGGACCACAAAGTTGCTCTTAGAAGCTTCGGATAAAAGGGTCTTTAAGTGAGATGAAAGCATTTTAATATGACGACGTAAATGTGCAACAAGACAGAATAATGGGCGTTGAAAAAGATGTAAGAAATATATATATTTTTTAACTCTAGAAGATTATCAATGAGATGATGATATATATTCTATTATTTAGTGTTTTAAGTACTAAAGTTATAAATAACATAATATATGTATTTATAGATATTTAACTGGTAGATGCCAGTATTGCATTATTTATTTTATCCCTAATTGTACTTTATGAAGATCGTTACATAATATGGATATTTTACATGTTATACAAACGTTCACTGATCTTTGGAATAATTAACGACCATCAAGCATGATATTAATCTTTTAAAAGATAATAACAATAATAGAAGTAATCTCTTGAAAATATGTCATTCTGAACATTTACAAAAGCACACTGCTATTTCACCAATACTTTAAATGACTCAAGCTAAAAAGAAATATCTGTTTGCAGCTTGAGTCATGACGAGTGGTGCCATGAAGATGTGTACAATTTGCAACGTGAACTATTTTCTGGCGTGAACTATTTTGTAACGTGAACTATTTTCTAACGTGAACTACTTTCTAACGTGAACTATTGTTTCAGTGTTCGTCCTGTGCTGGTCGCCATACATGATATTCGATCTGCTCCAAGTGTACGGCTACGTACCAAATACACAGGTGAACATCGCCATAGCCTCTCTCATACAGAGCCTGGCGCCGCTCAACTCAGCAGCGAATCCGGTCATTTACTTCATATTCTCAAGCAGGATATTCATCAGCCTCAGGTGTGTTTAAAATATTATTATACCCGAATTATACACCCGAAACATATTATTTTATTATATATAGTCGGAATTATAGGTTTTCTCTCCGAAAAACTTCTAGTTAAGTTGTTAGTTGGCTAAATCAAAGCACAGAGCACAACAGTTTTTTTTTTATTTCATTTGATTTGTCCTTCATTACTGTAAATATACATTTATAATATATCACAACGAATTCAGATTTTACACAAATTCGATTTCAATACAAGTTATAATAGCTCTAAGGAATCAAAGATGTTATGTTTATAGACTGTGTCTGCGACAAAATCTGAAGCAACCCAACTCCCAATGTAGCTCTCTAATTTAGTTTATTTTTTCCTACAATGACTTGAATACAATGTATACTCAACTTATTTTTATAATAACACTGCCCGGCCCAATCTTTAGCAAAAAATGATGAACTACATTATTTTTCGTATCAATTTTTTTTTGTTATTTTATTCACTTTGACACAAAATTAAGACTCTATTTACATAGTCACCTCTTCCGGAAGAAAATAACATAATCGTGTCACATTCGGGGATTACAGGCGTGATGTTTCGTGTCACATTGTTTTTTAGAATTGGTAATCGTCATGTAAATAACTAATAAACTTTTTAACATTTGACCACTTGGTCTAAAGAACACTAACAATCCTATTCCTATAGTTTTGTAGAAGATTGATGGCATATATCCTTGGGCGGCAGCGACCATTTCTGACTACCGCCTGTTCATATTATTATGTATGTTACACATACATACAGATGTCAGTTTATTGTACTACTTAAGTAACGCAATCTAAGATATAGGTTATATATTCCTAATAGCAACTCGGAGTCCGGATTTGTGCCCGGTGTGTGGCGATAGACACGCCGCCTATTACATGATGGGACGTAAACATATCTGCTGAAACGTGTGGGAGTATTACACCCTTCTGCCTGCCTCCCCGCGGATTGCAGGCGTGATGTTTCGTTTTTTTTACGTTATATATCCAGGATATTACTCGAATTGCGTAAATAAACATTTACTGGCTATGTGTTTCTTTTTTAAATTGCATTATACATTTAATGCCACAATTATATTTTATCGCGAATCGAATAATTTTTACAAACTTGATTTAAGCATTCGTTAATATTGAAATGATTTATGAGTGATTGTAAAATTGGAAAAGTTTAATTAAATACGAGTACACAGAGATTTGAAATCGCAACGCTCAGCCGCCTTGAATCGCCCGTGTGGTTCATAAACTTTTCGTCTACTTCATAAGCTGTAAATCAAAGCAAGTTCTAAAAAGTGCGTTATAAAAACCGTGGCAAGGTTGATTTATTTCATGAAGTTTGATATACGATTCAAGTTTAGACGATCTTCTTAAATAATGTATTAACTAAGTAATTATAATATTGCATGTTTCTCAAAGTCGATAAAGTTTTTGTTGTGAAACTTCATTTCTACACGCTTACCAACAATATATGCTATACACTCAGTTAACGAATATACGAAGTATTGTGACCTATCAGTACATCTCTAAAAACTCTTTATAATAATTATATCTTGCGACATGTCATACACGGCTATGTGAATGAGTAAAATATGCATCAAGAGCGCTTGTGTTATGGTAACCAGACGGCTGATAAACTACATATAAATGTATATTTACATAGATTTTTTTTACACCAGCCAGCCAGTCACTCTTTATGCGTCGCTTATACCAAAATCTCTTATACCCAAATCACATGCACTTGTACATTCCAAAACCCTTACAGAGATAACATTAACTTTGAAACCGCAAAACTAAATAAATTGTCTAACTGCATGTACAATAAACTGTATCTAACGAGCGCAGCTTTGGAAAAAGCGCAAGTTTTAATCGCAAGGATCTTTAAGTGACTGAATAATGGCACTCTGCGAAATGACTGTACGTCTAGAATGGCACTTCATGTAATGCATTTGATATTACAAGTGAGATAAAATCAACCACAAAAGAGATTACACTACGTTAAAGCATCTTGTTCGTAAATTTTGTGGTTCATTTTCTGACTATAAATAGACTTGCCAGATAAGGGCCACCCGAACTGTCAAAGACATGAATTATACATATTATATTCTTTATAATAAGACTTGAAAAGATTATTTTTCCAATTCACAATATCGTAGGAATCTTTGACAAAATTTCTTTTAATGTTTCGTTAGTAAGAGATAATAACGTTTGACATATTCATCGCATTAAGCCATTTCCATAAAATGTTTTTCAAGTACAAGTATCTCTTTCGTTTCTTTTGACGTTCGTATTTGAAGGGGAGTTTGAGATTAAAGTGGTATTAATGTATCTTTGAGACATTTCTTTTAAATCTGATTTACTGTAATACGTAAAAATATAACAAAAATTTAGAAATCACAAGTTAGAAAGAGTCGAAAGTTTAAAAGATAAGCGTAAAAGACGACTCTTTATTTAATAGCTAGGCTTAATATAATTTATAGAAAGAGTACACTATTAAGAGTTTTCCTATAGTATACATACAAAATTAAAACTACAGGCAAAAAGTCAAACCAGAATAACAACTATTTCAATAAATCGATTCACCTATATTAACAACATCAACTATTTTATCAGAACTATTTCAAATGATGTTTTGATTCCGATATCGAAATCTTGGCAATAAGGTCAGAATGCTAGTTCACACTGTAGGCGATTAAGACCTTTAGCATCCAAAGCGTCATTAATAAGCATGGTATTTTTATCCAGGAACATTCCCCCCTACAAGTGGCTTTGGTGTTGGATGAAGTCGGGCGACAGTCCTGCGGGAAACGAGTCGAGGGCTCACACGGAGCTGCTGACGTCATCGCACCGCCGGACGCGGCACGACCTGACTATTCGTGTGAGTAGTTATAATGAAATACCGAAATGATGACTCAAAATGTTTGGCGATCCAACACTCATTTCACTTTCGGTCCATAACCTCATTGTGTTCATTTACCTCAAAGACCGCTAAGACTTGCCATGGAGAGGCAATCCGTATCTGAGCCACATAATTGGTAGCACCCAAACTACATATATGTATGTATGTATACATTTATACTGCCTTTGTCAAGTATTACATACCGATATTTTCTTGCAATAAGCGAAGTTAATAGCTTTTATATTTAATACCATAAATATCGAATTCGAAATAAAAATCTCAAAGATATTTATATACTTACATATCAATCGTTTGAAAAATTCATTTCATATCGATACATCCTTGGTTGTACAAAATGAATGTGTGAATGGATGAAGAAATAAAACAAATAAAACTTAAACTCATGTTTAAATCTCATCAGAACACAACTTGTGTAATAACATTTTAATCTAGAAAGTCGTTTTTCGTATAGAATTGGACGTTACTTTTAGACATTGAATTACTGACGGCCGACACTGCAATAGCTTATATATCCTTAGAATTAATTTTAAAGCCCATTTCACCAGTATATAAGTAATCCAGCTTGGGGGCGTTTAAAAATAAGTGCGTCTCTTGGTTTTACAACGATCTTATCATAATTCCTATCTGAATTAAATCCTTTTTCTCATTTCAAGTAGTCATTTACATTTGATTTAGTTCTATGGCATGATAACATAACACTGTGTATGGTTTCTAGATAATTCGTTCAGTTTTTTCCCCACAATCTATATAAAGGTATATAAAGTAAGCTTATTGAGAATGCCTGGATATTTCACTGCCTTAAGATATGTATAAACAATGATAATTTTGTATGGCATATTGTGCTCAAGTTAGCAGTATGAATATATATTTGGTCTATAAACGGACTTTTAATAATGTGTTCCAAACAATTTTTCTTATAATTTATTGACGTTAATAACGTTCAGTCTACAAATTTCGGAAACATAAACTTTCCATTATCAAAGTTTCACACTGAAATGTACACAGCAAATACTTGTATAAGCATAAACAATGTTAAACGAAACGGGAACAAACTAAACAATATCAGAAGAAGTTAGACAACTTGTCAGTTGTAGCCAAACTATTAGCGATCTTTCTAGAAACTTGTCATATGATACTGGTAAGAGGAATATAAAACCGATACTTACACTAACTTAGGTAGTATGACCGAAAAAGTTTCAAGGCTAATCGCAAACGTGTAACAACAACTGCCAAAAGCAACTTATTTTTATTTAATGTAAATTTATTAGAATTTTAAGTAACTATTGAAATTTTTAGATATTTTCTAAGATTAGGGAAGTATATTTTTGCCTCCATTTCTTTTCTGCACATTAAATATATTATTAATAACTTAAACAAAGCAAATAAAGTCCCTGGTACCAACTAGCAGATAAATGTGAAAACAATCCAGTAATATAGACAAAGACCGCTATATTTCAGAAAAGGAAATTCCTCGCAGATATTCGTATAATAGATATTTATACTGACCCTTCACTATTCTTAACGATTGTTATATTTTATCAGGTTAAAGATGACAACTTGAAGTACCCAAAGCAGCGGCTCCATCAATGCAACAGCAGCTCCCGGAAGGTCCGTCTCCACGTTCCCGAAGACCAGGCGGCCATTAACAACAACTTTCATCAACAACCTCATCAAAGACAAGACACGTTCTTGTAGTGTTCTCAGGAGATCTCATTTTCAACTGTCAATAATGTTTCACAATATTCTACGAGTACTATTGCTGTAGAAGCAATTCATATTGGTTAAAATACGTACGAAGTTGTAAGTTTTTTGAGGAAGTAAATGAAAGTAATTATGTAAGATTTCGATATATACTTAATGTTAATTATCACGACGTATTTCATTGGAGAAATACATAGATGTATAGGAAGATCTAATTCACACGTATTG
The DNA here is from genome assembly GCA_018237585.1 of Apyrrothrix maculosa. Lineage (NCBI taxonomy): Eukaryota > Metazoa > Arthropoda > Insecta > Lepidoptera > Hesperiidae > Apyrrothrix > Apyrrothrix maculosa. The sequence continues at coordinate 6,024 of DVOY01000226.1, read as the reverse complement.
TAAGCTAAATACAGGGATTATTTAGAAGGATGTGTAATAATTCGACATTTTTCAACTTGTCTACACTTTTGTAAGACTTACCTATCATTTAAACCAAATGTATTTTAAAACAGGCTTTGTAAATATAAGGTGACTTATACACCGTGAGCAATCAGCAATATTATTCATTTTCCATGGCAAACGAAAAATTTATTCTTCCTTCGGTTGTTTATATTATGGAGTATAAGCATAACATCATGCCTGTAATCCCCTAAGAGATAGGTAGAGAAGTGCAGTACACTCCCGTATTTCACCACTGACGTGTACGTCCCACCTTGGAAAATGTGATGAAACTTTTGCCATACACCGGGCAATTTGTAAAATAATAGTAGCAGTTAATTTGTAGCTATTTGCTTTTTCCAGTTGAATAGAGTCATTATTGTCAGTCATGACCTTATTAATGACTGCCATTTTTAACAATGTATAGGTCAGAAAGAGTTTTTCTCCTTAAATATTCCTCACGCTGATTCTCACACACAATAAGTGCAATCAAATCAATCTCGTTGCAGATTGCACTCGGTGTGTAAGCAGCCTAAACGTTTATATTATTGTAACTAATATTGCATACCAAATTATTATGTATGTTAAAAACATAATAATCACATTAGAGTTTAAAATGGTGCCAAACGAGATTGGAGTGAGACTCTAGTCACTGTAGTCACGATAAAAAAGTAAACGGACGATAGATACGTTTTTATGAAATCATTTATGTAGTAAATTAAAATGTAATTGGATACATGTTAAATTAAATAAATGTAAGAAAAAATTAATACAGTTGTTTTCTTTTATTTCAATCCTTTTATTTCCGTTGGTTGAACGTGGTCGAAATGTACGTCTTTTGCTCGCTTGGGCAGCACAGAGCGCTCTCGTTTGAAGACAGTTGCGGTCACGAGGTCAATTTATTATTTTAACGGCAGCAACACATACAGGTAAGTCGTTCATTTTGTTTCACATTGTATACATTATGCTGCAGTAGCCATATAATGCCAGATTATTACATGTCCGTTTCCCACTAATGCAGGACAAAAGTTCCCTCCTAGCATTTTGCCGTCGACCCTTTTATCCTTCCAATATTGAAACACAGGTCTCCTGTAAGAATGAAAGTGTTAAGTCTGTAGTCTACCACGCTGGTCAAGTGCGGGTTCGCAGATTTCACACACCTTTAGGGTTTTTTTTTTTATGAAGTCTAAGATGTGCAGCTTTCCTCGCAATGTTTTTTCACCGTTATAACAAGTGATATTTAAACAAAACGCATATTTTGTAATAAGGTGCGCGCCAAGATCTGAACCCGGGTCTTTTAGGTGAGAGGCTGAATTTCTAACCACTAGGCTATTAGAACCTGTTTTGCTTATCACAAAATAACTCAGAATATTATAATATTCCTATTGCCTTTTCAAGACCAATAAAAATATCTTCTTGACTAATCGCTTTGATGTCATTGCGATAAAAATAAAACCATTTCTACTATGCCTCGAGGAGTTTATTTTTTCTAGAAGCTTCCCACAATATTCATATTATATTTGCCACTTGTTACCTACTTGTGATAAATATCGATATGATTATATTGTTTACCTGGTAGTAGTAAAAGTATCTATAAATGTAGAAGGATCTAAAATAATCTCTAATGCGTGTGAACTCTACCAAACCACACTCGTCCATAGTAGAAAATATGGTCTTCTCAACATAAGAAAAGAACCGTGGGAAACAGCGAAATAATAAAAGGATTGATAAAAAATATAAAAGCTATTTATATAGAACTTTAGGTCCTGACCGCCTCGTTGGTCGAGTGGTTGCGAGCGCGACTGCTAATAGATAGGTCGTGGGTTCAATCATCGGGGCGGAAACTATTGGATTTTTCTAACTAGAATTTTTAATTAAAATTTCTAGCAGTGGCATGGAGTCTGTATTTGTGCCTGATGTATAGACTCACGACCTATGCCAGGATGGGACGTAAACGTAACTGGTGAAATGTGGGACAGTATTACACTTCTCTGTCTACCTCTTCGGATATTACAGGCGCGATGTTACGTTTATGTTACACAAAATAGTATAATTAAAAAAATAGGCACTTTACATTATTGTTTTATATATCAATTATTTCTAGAATATGATGTTTATAAGTACCATTATTTGATAGCAGACAAATAGTTGATTATTTCAAATTCGACTGGTTCAATTTCTTTTAGGGTATAATCATGAATGGGATTGTATCTTCTAACACAATCTCAATTTTTATTAAAGTCTGTTCTTAACCTTTTAGCATTTTTTCTCTTTTGTATTCGCTTCACTTTCGGAATTTGCCACCTACTTACTCAGTAGAAAAATTCATCATAAATATAGTTTTCCAAATAAATTTCTGTCAAGTTTGCGCGTCCGATTAGTCAGTAGTTAGCTGTATTAAGGACGGACGCATCCCCCTAAACTAAACCATAATCAATACCATCCCATTATTTATGGTCTGATATGGAGCCCTTATGGAATCAAACTACGTTTAAACTGATTGGACTTGTAATTTAACGCTGTAATTTATAATGTGCATAGCATAATTTCATGTGCGTTTAGATACATTTCGTTGCGGTTAGTATCATAACACGGATTTGTGGGAATAGTCAAGCAACTTTGGGTTTGAGGAAACAATAAAGCCATTATTAGAACCCCGTAATTATTATAAAATTAAGAAATTTTCCAATCATTCCATAACTGGTATATGATTAATGCCTTGTCTTAGAAATCGAATTGTTAACATCTAAATATTGCAAAGTGCAGTCGGTAAAATTAACTATAAATTTCGTCTTTATAAAACCTTATTTCAAAATCTAACACAATATTTAACAACACAACACTACTAATACTAAACAGCGGAGATCAGGTGTCGGGATTAACATCGGCAAAGGCAAATTCAAGTTACTATGATTCAGGATATTACAGAGGAGACGCAACAGCAAATTGTCAAAAGACGGATGCGGCTTAGTGGAGAGCATTTCGTGAATGATAAATAGAGGTGACAGTATATTTTATTGTTCTTAATCAAAATGCCACGCTTAAGAAGACATTTGTTTCAATCGTACCGACATAATCGGCCTGTGAAAATTTTGTACAATAAATATACTTATGTACATGCAGAGAGAATTTAGAAAATAATTTAGAAGAAGGGTGTCAAGTCTGTAAGGATATATATATATATTTCACACTCAGTTCTCTCAGCCTACCCCGTCTCACCGCCTGGTACCTGGTCAGAATATAATAATGATATAATAATATAATCAAAATAAGGCCATTCATTCTAAAGCTTTGAGCACTTCGTCTTAGATATGTCACTTAAAATGTAAGCGAAAAAGTCTACTGAAGCTTAGGTAAAAATTAAATTTAACTTAACATTGTCTGTTACTTTTAATAAATTCGACATTAAATATGACAATGTCCCCGTGCCATCATAAACATTGTCGCTTCCCGTGATTTATGAGTCTTGGCTAAATTTATTCTTTAATTAATTCTGCCTAAAGTTTCGTATCTTATATAACAGTTAATTAGGAACGTAGTCAATAACTCCTGATACTTGGGCAATTTTAAAATATCCATAGAATTTATGGGACCGCTGTAAAAATCTAATCGAAAACATTTAAGTGCAATTTTGGTTACGAAGTTGTGTTTTCTTTAATAACTATTATAAAAAAGTGGCTCGCGTGCTGTAAGATTGCAGATCAAATAAACGTCAATTTCGTATTTTTTAAATAACGTATGTAACGCAAAATCACGACTGTAATCCACGAAGAGGTAGGCAGAGGAGTGTAGTACTCCCTAGTTTCACCATTCACCTTCACCATTTACGTTTAGGTCCTAATATGGAATAGGTGGTGAGTCTATTACCATACACCGGGCACAAATCCAGACTCCGAGCCATTACTAGAAATTTCTTTCAAAAAAAATCCCATAGCACTCAACCCGGGATTTGAATCCACGACCTCTCAATCGGCAGTCGCGATTGCAACCAACACGACCAACCAGGCAGTCAACAGAATAATTACTTAAGATAAAGGGATGTTAGTTTCACAAAAGCCTGCGTTGGAGTAACTCTGAGCTAAATAACTCTCCGAAAACGTTCCAATTTCTTAGTCCACGTACTAACATGATGCTTAATTAGTCCCCGTTTAACATTATACTTATTTAGTCCACGTATTCATATAATACTTACTTAGTCCACATATTAACATGGTACTTACTTAGTCCACGTATTAACATGATACTTAATCCATGTACTAATGTATATTATCGATGAAATACCAATAGAATACATTTATCGCAAAGTTACAAATTCTTAGACATTCCTATCTGAAGCTACTAATAGATACCATCCACTATATGTCATTTGTTTGTACCTTTGTAACTTAGATAATTACGTCATGTATTACTGCTGTAAAGTAAAACGTGATATCGCCTTTTGCCATAGTCCAATCTAGACGTCCTTCTTTGTGAAAACAGCTTTACTAATCCCGCACGCTACCCGAAACGAATAGAGCATGATTAACTTAATTAATAGACCTTCAAAAACATTCCTTCAAATTATATCTACTTGAACCAGCCCATATTTATCTAGATTTGGGGCAGCAGTCTGTCGTTGACAATGATGAAGTGACGCTAACGCAATATTAGCGGACTTAATTAACTTCGACAGAAAACTTACATTTAACAGGCAGGACTGATACTGGGATAAAATTTCAGTAATAAATAATTTAGATCTATGGTCCAAAGTAATATTTACATGAACATGTAAATATTGCGGAAACGCAAATGGTCGGATGGTCAGTAGCCATTGCGTCCTGGTAATATCCATATCATATTCAATCGCACTGAACTGCGGCTTGAAATGAGACTATCGTAGCTGTAGGAGTCAAGTTGAACAGTCAAAGCGACCACAGCGTACGGGCGGTCCGCGCGCAAATGTATCGCAGACGGAAGTTTTTGCCACAAGTACCTATGTCGTGTACACATACACAGTGAATTATTACTCGGGAATTTCGCTTACCTTTTGCGTATTTTTTATAACATCACGTTCCGAAATATAAACGCAATTTTATTTCAACGTGTCATTTAGATCACAAAATATAGTGTAACACACACTAGTAAAGAAAAGACGTAAGATCAGACGTCAAATTATATATCAAACGGATGTAGTCACGTGGAAATTCGACGTTGTCACGTGGCGTGCAGCCTTGTGTTTTGTCTGGTGGAACGTGACATCGACGAACTGTTCATACCGTCACGGTGTTTTCTCAACGACAGGTAAACATATGACCTTCACGACACGTAACCTTCTTTTTTTCTCTAATCATTCCACTCAATTTTAGAGGAACATAAATACAACATCACGCCTATTTTTCCGCGAAGGGGTGATCAGAAGAGTGTAATACTCCCACTTTTCAACAGTTATGTTATATGCCCTATAGGATAGCGGGTCAGCCTATTGTCATATATCGGGCACAAATCTACACTCCAAGGAGTTTCAAGGAATTTCAAGTAGGAAAAACTAAACATTATTAAAAATTTGCGCTACTTATCCGTTTACAACATCCATACAATATAGTGTGAAAATCATTTAATATTAGATCGATGGTAAGATTAAAAACAACAATATAATGTACAGCGTAAGTAATGTTAATAACAAGAGCCATTCTTTTACGTAACAAAATATGTCCTTTCGGTCCGCTCCCTACTCAATCTATAGGCAGATTATCCGTTTAAAATAAGTATGTATATGTTATTTCCGTACATAATATAGAAGAAACTATAATATGTAAGTACCTATACACATAAGTAGATAGCGGCAGCCAATTTAATTGAAAAATATGACTTTGTGGTTAACTTGCCCTTTCTTCAATGATCTCTATTTATTTCTCAGACGCTATAATTAATAGACTCGAGTTAGAGCACCACCGAAGCCAAAGAAACCACGGATTATACCTGTATATATGGCACCCTATTAATAAC
>DVOY01000225.1:0-13025 GCA_018237585.1 Apyrrothrix maculosa | reverse complement strand
TCTCTTACCTGTCGTTTTTTCCGTTGCATCAGGTTTGAAATCACAACGATTCTAAAGAAGTTTCACTTCAAAAGTTTTAGCTTTATTATATTATTTTATTTCAAAGTCAGCATTAAATAAATAAAATAATAATTCATTTCATAAATTAATATTAAGCGTTAACAGAATTACAGTATCCTACAATAACAAAATACGACTGCTGAGTGCGCTCCAAAAGCAATGCGATTGATACCGGCTGGCAGTAACGTAATTCATTTTTAGTGTATTAATATTAAGAATTTGTTTTAATAATGCCGTTTCTGCCAACAGGATAGGCTACTCATAACTATTGAAAATGAGTGCTGAGAGTTGACTGCCTCGTTGATCGTGTTGGTTACATGCGCGACCACCGATCGAGTTTCTGAGTTTATATCCCGAATCGGGTTCTATTGGATTTTTCGAACTTAAAATTTCTAGTAGTGATACGGTGTTTGCATTTGTGCCCGGTGTATGGTACTAGGCTCACCACATATTCCATAATGAGACGTAAATGTAACTTTTGAAACGGAGCAGTGTACTACACTCCTCGCCTACTTCTTCGGGGATTATAGACGTAAAGTTACGAAGTTACGTATGCAGAGAAAATATGCAACATCACTAAATATTAGATAAAATGTATAAATAGATAAAAATTACTTTTGAGAATGGGCTAAATATTTAAATGCATAGGCACGTATTCTGATGTCTAGTGATCACATAAAAATTAAATAAATATCGTATGTCGTCAGTGCTTAAATAAATAAGAAAAATAATGATATTTTATTTATTTGTTTGGAAAACATAAAGTACGAGTAGTTACCAGACATTTTTGACGGAAATTACTTGAGTAATTAATACGAAAACAAGGATGACATCCAGTCTAATTTCTGCAGTAGGAAATCTAGCATTTTTCAATATATATATTTCCAAATACATACCATCCCCAACTTGATTAGTAGGGCCTCCCAGCGCCGACTAGCGTGAATGGCAAGATAATAAAATAAAATCTGTAGTCCTTTCCTTTAGTCCAAGTTACCTCCACATCGCAATAAAATAATTTCATTGAGTTCCAGGTGAAATCGTAAAAAACAAACGGAGTTCATGACCATAATCATTATTGTCATCATCATCCACTGTTGGGCACAGTTTGCCTTTCGGAATTGGAAGGGTCGTCCTATTCTACTACGCCAGCCAAATACGGATTGGGAAACTTTAAACTCCATAGAGAACAATATGGAGAATTCGAAGATGTGCTAATTCCTCACTGCAATTTCCGTCACCGTTACAGCGAGTGATATTCAAATTATAACAGAATTACTGTCGCCTTATCCACCACCTAATTCCATGCCATAAAGAATTAACAAAAGCAACGTGCCCCAGTATCGAAACCGTTTATTGGGCATTAAATATTCTGAACACATTATTCAGCCGTTGAAATGTACTTGTAATTTACATACTAATTGATAGAGCTACGGCTTACATTAGCATGGTTTATTTAAACGAAGAGCTCTGAATAGCGCTATCCCCAGGTCGTACCAGGGTGTGCAATAGTCACTAGATTGTATTTGAAACAAAATTTTGTATCGTGTCCTTTATATTTTGTTACTCTGTTATCACTCAACTATTCCACGAGGTGCTGGTAATGTGTTAGGATAATCAAAGCCCTTGGATATATCTGCATACAATATTACGGCAGATTGCCCTGTAGAACATCTTACTTTTCTTGTTCTGGAATCATCGCGTCGGAGTATTTGGTATCCTAAATTCCTAATACGTTACGATCCCTAGTATTATCGAATCTACTCCAGGAAGAGGAACAATATAGTTGCAACTAAGATAATATAGTGCCTACGAAGACCACCTATTTCGCAAAAATAAAATCATAGCTCATCCAAGGTCTCTAGTAGCTATGTATCTGATGCATGGCGTCCTTCATATTTTTTAGTGAATCAATATTACAGCTATATTTAAATCTTACCGTACCAGGGAGATCTCCGTACCTAAGAACTGCTACGACTCCAACTTGCTATGGAGGTTACATCAAGGAATGCAGAAACGTTATGCATAATAAATGCTGATAAATGAACCTGATGGCTTACATAATGCATAAGACACGACCTTTGAATAAAACGCGACGGTGAAGAATAAATAGAACAGAAAAATGGTTGAAATTAAATAGAGACTGCTTATTGTCGGATGACGCGTTTGGCTGTATGTTAGGTTTTCTTTTGTAAAAAAAATCATAATCTATGGATAGCGTCCGACTGTAAAAACAATTGAAGCTCTTTATAAAACATTAAGACATTAATACATAACAATATAACACCTTATATTTTTCATCAAATTTTTAATTTCGATTGTACATTTAGAAATTGATTACATATTTAACTGTAAACACAATTTTAAAATCCTAATACTTAATTCTTTACTTATATATTTAGTCATAATATTATTTACAAGTAAGTAAGAGGCTGCATTACATACATTTTATATATTATTTCTTAGTTGTTTTGGTCTTGCGACAAGGCTTTAATAAACTACACGTAAGAAGTTTATGGTCCGTAGACATTACATGTTGGACAAATATTTCTGGGAATATCAACCGCACAATTTCTTTCACACGTAATCTAGTCATAGACAATACATGACATGCTTTTATATTTCCGTTCTCTTAGCGAAATGGTTGAAAGTTGAAACTTAAAATGCAATTTATTTATTTTTTTCGTGTTCCGAATTCATTATAATTACAATCACAATATGGTAGATAATACGAAAAAATGTCACCTCAACTATATTTTGATATATAGGTACTTACTGTTATTATCATTATTATTACTTTTACTTCACAAATCTGGCATCACGGTAAGAAAGTAATAATAACTTTTCGTTTTATCAAAAATTCCTTCATTAGTTTACGCAGTGTCCTTTATGTTACCCTAATAACTGTTTTATACTGAGCTTAAGAGACCAATAAAGTAACAAGGTATCAAATTAAGATAAGAATAAACCGATTAAATCTAAAATTTATTTTTTCTTTAAGTAAGGACCCAAGGACAAAAGGATTATTTCATAGACAATTGCCAATTTTCATAGACAAAAATGTATTTGTACACCAATTAATTGTGAAACTGTTAAATCTTTAATAAATTAAAACAATACCATTGGTTTAAACGATTGCAGTTTAATTGAAAACCATGTGTAAAATATATTTTTGAGAAATTTAATCTGTAAAGTAGGTTTCATTCCAACGTAATAGAAATATTCTAATTTAATCAACGCTACAAACGGCATACTTGGCGTTGAGAATTGACAATTTATCTTCATTCCACAAAAGACTAGAAAAAACGAACTAATTGAAGCGAGCCATTTTTGTCAGGGGTTCTTAAGGGAATATCTACAATCTTGTTGTATTTGCCTCTCACAGACGAGCTGGGAAGATATTTTTTGCTTCAAAATATTGCCCTACTACGTTGGCCTTAAATTATATATTTACGTATGTATTAACATAATTACATCGTCGTTGGTCCAGTGGTTGCAAACGCGACTGCTGATCAAGAGGTTCTGGGTTCTATGTGGGAGTCGGGAAAGATATTATTGTGCAAATAAAGTGTTTGAATACTGCCAACGACTATTTGGGTAACCTGGTACCTTAATCGTTTTCATTATCAATGGAGAGTAGTTTCCAATAGTCAAACAATAAATGAATTGTACATGATTAAATAGCAGAATAACTACCATTTTACCTAATAAGAAAACTGAGAACTATATAAAAAGTTTTTGAATTTTGTTTTCTTCGCGAGTGTGTAATGAACGTTTATTTTCTTAATACAAATGTACCGCGGCGTGCGTAAGATCAATGTGACAGACGAACAAGCTTAATTGTACTATAGATATATACAATAAGCTTCGTCTCGGAACCTTGTTTTTGTAGTCGTAATAAAAGTATCCATCTATTATCCTAACGAACAGCTATACACTTAAAAATATTTATTCATTTAAAATCAGAATGGTTGCGAATTGGAAGTAACTTCAGCGCCATCTAGTATCATAATGAATAACCGCATGTTTAAACGCTTACTTATCAAGAATAAATCGTGACCTTTCTGAGACAAATCGAAGTCTATAAAATTCTCCCATTCATAAACTGTGTTTCTGTTGAATTTCATAAAAACACCGGCAGTACTCGTTCTGTGATCGACAAACAAACATGCAAACAAATATAGAAACAGACGTAGTTATAATAATAGCGTGTGTTTTGTAACGTGAATAGTAATTTTAACACATATTTGTTTTGTGAAAGGAGTATCACAGAGTCCGGCCGCAGTCACGAGTTGCCAGAAACAACCGTCGCAAACAAACACTTAGCGAGAATAGGACTGAACGAATCGGATTCTTGGTGTCAGCCATTTCAGTAAGTACTAATTGTTAATACAATTATTGGTTAGTGTTAACTGGTAATAGGATCGCAACAATAAGACCGTTGGCAACAATAGTCCAGTCTGTGGTATTAGTAAGTAACTGTCCTATTCGAAGTTGGTCACACATGCGTTGTTACATTTAAGGGCAATGATGATCGCCTTTAGTAGATTTTGAACATTTCCACCAGTGTGTTAAAGTAGAATATCAGTATGGATACTTTAAGCGCAAGACATATCTCATACTTCCAATAGTGAATATATTACAATCAATATACGATCCATCACCGCGCCAGCTGCTATTCCTTAATGTTCTAGATCTAAAGGCGTTTTCACATTAATCTTGATAAACGCTACAAGTTCACAAAACTGTTTAATTAAGTGAACATTAGACCCGCTTGTTCAATGAAAGCTAGCACTTTATTCGATTCAAGTCTCGGTGATATTGTAATAGGTAAAACTTGGGTACATTATAAATCTACAAGATAGATTCCTAATGTTTTCTCCTTACTATTGCAGCTCATGTTGGCGACAGAATACAAATCAAGATATTGGCGTACATTTTTCCGGTTACGTTTTGTCCCATACACGCACGCACTTACCATAGTGGGTGCCTCTGGTAAATATTCATATTTCAAAATTGCCACTTGTGAAAACGCCCTTATATTATAATAAAAACTCGTTACCCGCCTAAGTGCTTGTTGAAATTGAAACCAAAATTAGAGTACAGTAGATGGTCCGTGATTGATTCTTCTAAACGTTGCGAAATGGACTGTCCAAGTATAAGACAAATAACCGTTAAATAAAACGTACTTGAACAAGTATTTATTTTTTTCTTTGTCTATTTTTTGGATTTGCGCTCGGTGTATGGCCATAGATTCACCCCCTATTCCATGGTGGGACGTGTAACATAACTGGTGAAACATGAGAGTACTACACACCTCGGAATAACAGTTTGGGGAAACACAAGCGTGGTTTTGTTACGTACTCAGTACGTAACCAAACCACGGTTGTGGTTTTATTACGTACTCAAAGAAGTGTTTGCTTACATTCAGTGTACTAGAAAATCAATTTAAACTTTTCTTTTATATTCATCGTCACGTGACGCGAATAATTACTGATCAGGCAGTCGTCACATGACCGCTGCCGTTCTACAGCTGCGACCAATTCAAACATCTATAAGAATAGGGCAGTTCGTTTCAATGAAAGAGGAAAGATGATGAGAATCACGACTTATACATTGCATTGCGATAGATTTCTAACATTTTTTTCTGACGTTTCTAGATTAATCTCGAAAGTGTTTATTCCAATATATCGAGATCGGTTACAATCATTTACCGTTTCGGCAAATGAACTCCGAGGAAACCCTTAAAAGCATAAAATGACCAAAACCGTGTCCTTTCTTAACAAAATGGACTTTCGCCATTATGTTCGTGATCCGTGAAAACCCTTCAGCGTTGTTGTTTATACATATTTGGAATATCAGCGCCGATAACATAAACGTAACATCATACCCGTAATTCCCGAAGAGGTAGGCAGAAGTATAGTATACTCACATGTTTCACTAGTTACGTTTACGTCACACGATGGAATAAAGGTGAGCGTGTTGCTACTAGAAGTACACTGTATATGTTTTTGTTAATATTAAAATGCATAAAAATTCAGGCTTTACCTGTATTAGCACGATCTTAAACGTTAGAACCAAAAATATAACAGCCGTACGAATAAACATGATAAGCATCACCAGTTTTATTAAAATGAATAAAAGAAGACTTATTTTATTTATTGTGCGATGAAATACATGGATTCAAACCACGAAAACTTGTGTTTTTTAAAATAATACATAGTATTTAGTTGAAATCATAACCAATTCTGTGGGTAAATCCACATACTTATTTACACCCTGTACGCGACAGCTTGAGACTTGCGTGATTACGTCATAACGGCCTGTTTGTACAGTGCGAAAGAACCTGTTACCAGAATTTGCACACATTTTTAGAGATTGTTAGCATCAGTATAATTTTATTTAAATTAAAACAGCGATATTTAAACACCGAAAGGCGGAAAATATATACATGTGGCATGCAAGTCGCAAGTTATCGCGTACGGGTCGTATAACCGTATGAATCGTGATAAATTTAATAGTAAGCATCTATATAAGCGCACCCGAAAAAATAACGTTTTATCGTAGTTACTGAAATTGACGAAAAACATTTTAAGTGCTTAGCTTGTTTGTTAAGCATTTGATGAGTGGCCAATAGTTTTTGATTGACGATCCTTTTAGATGTTCTCGTGGATTGAATGATAAAGAGTTACATTAGGTATTTTTTGATAGAATTCTGTGTATCTATGTATGTTTTGATAGAATTCTATGTATCTATGTATCTTTTGATAGAATTCTATGTATCTATGTATCTTTTGATAGATTTCTATGAATCTATTCGCTTTTCTAGTTTACTGGCCCGTTTGTCCGGTGGTTAGTAAACCTGACCGCTATGCTAATAGTTTTGGGTTTGATACGCAGGACAAATATTCGTATGTTAAACTAGAGTATATGTCTTGTGTATATATGTAGTACTGCTTTTAATCTTTTGTTATCATAGCATGGAACCTACCCTAATCTTAGATCAGATAGCGGTGGGTAAAGTGGGATGAAGATCCGAAGCCCTGTAGAGTGATTCGTAAAACTCTGAACCTGTTAATGGCTATAACTGCTGTTTTTTTCACGTAAGAGATCCAAAAGCCAACATATGTAGATTTAAGTGCTATGTACTATATATTTTATTGCATACTATACTATAGCGTCATAGTCCACCTTAATGACATGACAACCTCTACGATATGAAAGCACGCCGTAGTTGTGGACAAGGTGTTTTCGTGAACATCGCAAATGGAAACGAGTTGTTACTTCTTGAAATCAGTCGCGTATTTGCTGACGTCATCGCTCTTATAAAATGAACGTTGTATGAAAGGAAATCTTCTGATCCAGACTACATAAATAACTTTTCCTCTTCCATTGGAATATTTCATAAAAGTTAGGGAAGTTCATGTTACAATGATTTAAGGGTACGTGTAATCCAATTGCGGGGCTCCTCACGACATGAACTCCGTCGCCCTAAAACAATTATATTTTCGGTGCCTAAAATAAGAACATGCAATACCTAGTTGCCATATTAAATAAATTAATACTTCACAGAGTTCTCGTCAGTAACATGAAAGTTGATTTTATCTCAATCTATGCTCGGTTTCGTTCGCGTGGGCTTAATAACATTGTTAATGAGGCTTCTGTATACATATTGTTTGGTGTAGACATAATATACTTTTAATAGACAATAGTAATAGAAATTTGGTCGTTGTCTCTTTGGTCGTGTTGGTTGCAAATGCGACAGCCGATCCAGAGGTCTGGGTTCAAATCCCGGGTCAGGTACTATTGGATTTTTCTACAAATTAGAATTTCTAGTAGTGTCGCGGAGTCTGGAAATGTGCCTGATATATGACAATAGACTCACCACCAAATCTATAATGACACGTTAACGTAACTGGTGAAACGTGGGAGTGTACTACACTCCTCTGCCTACCTCTTGTGGGATATCCTTGTACTTTTCCAAAGCTTTAATAAATATTCGTGTCTGTTTTGTATATTGAGCCAATAGATCGTTTATTGATGTTATAATAACTACACATCGATATTCGTGTTTAGGTTTTAGTATAGCTTTATACAATGAGCTGTATTTGTTAAATATATAGAGTTATAGAATTGTATTAGCAATATAATTTCTCGCTTTACTAGTCTGTAAAAGAGAGCTGAACAAATATAATAGAGTTTGAGCGGTCGTCAATATATTGGAATCGTGCGAAATCGCCGCCTTTACTTTTGTGTGCGGGTAGTGCGCACGAACGTTACATATAGAGGGTGTTGTTTTAACATATCATCACGCCGTAACATAACATCACTTGAAGGAAAATATCGTGATTAATCTATCGTCAGAGAGTTATCAATAATGATTTTCAAGAGATAGGCGAGAATTATGTGAACCCTTGGCCAGCGTGGCAAATTATGTCCTTCAACTAGCATTATAAGAGGATATTCATGTTTAACACGGATCACGTCTGTAATCCCCGAAGACGTAGGCAGATGAGTGTAGTACATTTCCACTTTCACCGGTTACATTTACGTCCCATCATGCAGTAGGTGGTCAGACTACTGCCATACAGCGGATGCCAGTCCTTAAGTAATTACGAATTTCAAGTTAGAGGAACCCAATAGTACCCGACTCGGGAATCCACCCAAGACGATGACCGATCAGCAGTCGCGCTTGCAACCACTCGACAAAGGAATTATGGCGGTCAAATAATTTATGTAATAAATTTTCAATTGACATTCACAATTGCAACTACATGTTATTGATGTATTTCTTCTTTGAAATTGATTTTTTATGATGTTGTCTGAAATCATCGAGTATATCAATACACCTTAAGGTATTTGTAACTGTAACAAATGTTCTTTCTTACAAGTACTTCAACTTCGCAGTGTCTTTATGAAAATAAATGACGAAAAGACGTCATTTGTTAAATTAAAGTAAAAGTTAAAGTAAAGTAGCTTTAATGAATGAACATTTGTTAAAGCTACAATTTTTACTCTTCCGGAAAGTTCTCAACAATTCGTTGTTACAATTGCAATCTCGTGTTGTAAATTTGTTTCAAGTCATTACACCGTTGTAAATTTTTTATTATTGAATTTAATCGGTTGGAAATTTTGATATCTTCCTAAATCGCTATCAGTTCTATTTTCAAAGTAGGAAAAGCGGATATTCACTGTATTATTGTCTTTTGGTTTTACATACGTTTGAGATAATGTATTTCTAAGCCCCGTGATTCCCAACCCGCATGCTCAACGTGGGGATTATGGGCAAAACCTTTTTCTGGGAGGCCTATAACCAGCAGTGGATTTAGACAAGACTGATGATGATGGTGAATAACTAATGATGTATTGTTATGATCTACATAACAAATAAGCCTAAAACGAATAATAATAGTCTTTCGTTATTTCAACATTGCTATTAATAGTTTAATTTTATTATTATTTCATATGATACGTAAGTTGAACGTAATATGAACATCATGTATATAAAAACCATTTCCGCGTTAGGGTTGTCACCGACAAAACTGCCCTCTTGACCGTACATCGTCAAAATGAAACAGAATTTGTAAGATTATGGAGGTCAACAATAAAACATGTGACATTGCAAGAACTAGAAAGGGACGAACGAGTACAGTGTGTGGCATTAAATTTTTTGTTAAATGGGTAATCAAGACAAATGTAATTATTTTATAACATGTCCATTCAGTTGAGTGACCCCTAACATCGAAATATATAAAAGTTCGAAGTAGTGTAATATCTTTTCTACTGCATAAAAAAGACACTATAAAGAAAAAATACAGGCGGTAATTGTAACCTTACATATAAGAAATATCTGTAACCTTAGTAATCTGCGGACTTTGAATGACCACAAACTGTGCATTTACATGTTTTATAAAAAACATATTGATACTTCTGTAATCGTTTATCGATAGAAATATATAAATTAACGAATAGATAAACAAAAAAAAAACAAATTCATTAGTTTGAAGCATAGAATATTCTAGAAATGTCTAGTGAATCCCGATATTATACAGCGCGTTCAATTTTACTATGGTCATATAATTTTTACGCGAAACTTGGACGGAATGACCGTGAAATGTGAGCCGATATAAAGCGCCCGATGCTCAGGTGCTATCAAATCGCGGCCAGTTTACTGCGCCTTCAATCTCCACGAGACTGGTGCTTACGGCTTGATTGAAAACCATTTAGGAGACACCCGATATTTCATGGACACTTTTCCAGAATGTTCGAGAAAGTTCCCTCTTTACGAACTAGAATAGACGAAGTGGCGATTAGTTTATATGTGGACCTTAGTGTCTTACTTGACTGGATATACCTTGCGACTTTATTTTCTGGGGTATTTTAGTATGTGGGTTAACTAGTACGTTTCTGATGGTGTTTAAAATCTCTGTCTCTAATAGTATATGTCCCTGTTAGGTTTTAAAGATATTTCTGTTGATGTTTCGTATGTACATGTATATGCTTAATCCACGGTTTAATGAAGAAAATACGTTGCAAGCGCTTCTGCTTGCGGCAGAAATCGGTAATTTCTAAGGAACAGTAGACAAGTTGCCTGCCTTTCGCGCCCATCAATAGAACCTACACTATTGCTCTAGATATCCTCTTGTTCCCTTTTATATCCTCATCATAAACCTTTTATCGTTGCACTGTTGGACGTGATCCTCCTTTCAAATTGAGAAAGGTTCAGGCACTGGTTTAACATATTGGCTAAGTGTACGGCATCGTCTCCAACGTTGCCTTCTGGACGGAAAAAAATCGCAATGTAACTTCAACGAATGCAATTATTTAAAACTCTGTATACAATTAACTGTACTGTATTAAAACGTTTAATTACATTAAATACGGCTACTAATTGCATCTGACTTTAATAAATTGAAATAAGAAGCTCCAACGATTGAACGAGAGAACTGCAGAGTTCATCAGCTCCGTGCACCCTGTTGATCGCGAAAAAGTACGCGATGAGATATCTATGTGCTTTTTACTGTAACTATAATAGCTATAGCTTTGTCTATCGAGAGTGTAGTCAGCAATCACAAGTAAACATTCGATTATGGGAATAGAGCTATTAGTGTCGGTGAAACTCTGGTCATCCATATTATCATTACGATCAGCTTGTCTCATTCCACTGCTGGATATTGGCATCCTTTAATAGGCACCATGGCGTCCCAAATTTTGCTTGGTCTATTCAGCTTCTGCTTAAAAGTTGGATGAAATGTAATTTGATAATTAAGTACGATACTAGATTCAATTATACCAGCTAGTATTCTTTTTAAGGAATTGATGAAAATAATTAGTAATAGGACTATAGGAATATGACTCTTAATATGCGTTCGTTTGGTTAGTAGGAGACAAGTGTCCTACAGCCTCTCCTTCCGTTTGTTGTTTCTCGCTGTTCGGTACTCGCTCATAGTGATACTAGTGCCTTAATGAAACCAATTACAGTATTACGTGTACCTAATCTTAATTGCTTAATTTGTACTTAATGAAGCGCTTTTCCTGTAATTCTTATTTTATTAAGTAAAGTGCAAAGATATGTATATGTACACATATGTATGAATATATGTGTGCGTGCGTGCGGTACATGCGTCCGTCCGTCTATTTATCCAAAAATCCATCTATCCATTCATTTAACCATATAGTTCATATTTCGGATCAAATTAGCATTGTTTAAGTTAGTATATAATGTATTGCGTTTGTGTTCAATAATATTAAACGAACGAACGAACCAATATATAATAACCAAGCAATATATATGTATACTCAATAAGTACCAACCAACCAATATATATAATAAATGAGTAAACGAATACATAAATGACTAAATACAAATAAATAAATGAATTTAAATACAAAATAATTATACAAATAATTGAATAAAAATAAACAAATAAATATAGAAATAAATAGTTAAATAAATAAACAAATAAGTAAATAATTGTATTATGAAAGGCGTTATGATGGCGTTGTGTTAAATACCTCGTATTGGACTTCCGCCGGTGCAAGTTATAATAGAGGCAAAGTTAAAACTTTGTTCTGCGCCTTCAATTTCTGTCGAGTTACGAAACCTTCCGTAATAATCTCCCGAATTGTTTATGTATGCTGAACTTCAAAAATGTTTTAAAGTCAATTAAATACACTTGGCGGATTCCATCAGAACTTTATCGTTCATTGTTTAAAGAGGAATGAGTTTTATATTTCGACACAGATGTTTTGTCTTGGAACAATAAAAATACAGAAGAAGCTAATGTGTGGTTTCAGGTTTACGAAATACGTAACGTAACATCACGACTGTAATCCCCGAAGAGGTAGGCAGAGGAGTGTAGTACACTCCCACGTTTCACTAGTTGCGTTTACGTCCCAATATAGAATAGGTGGTGAGTATATTGCCATACACCGGGCAAAAAATCCAGACTTCGAGCCACCACTAGAAAATTTAATATTAGAAAAATAGTACTCGGACCCAGAATTTGAACCCAGGACCTCTTGATTGGCAGTTGCGCTTCTAACAAACATTACAAACGAAGCATGCAAGGTTCATTAAATGTACGTAAATACGCCTGTTAAAGTAAAATAAATGTTTTAAATTGTAATAGGTTTATTTTTTATAGGCCTGCGGGGGAATATTAAAATAATTAAATATATTGTTTTTCTTAATCTATTCTCTGGTTGGAACGCCACCTCAAGTGAAAAGCCTCGGCGAGAAACTCATAGAGCTTTTTTAAAAATATTAATTAAATGCAATATCAGACTTGATAGCAGATAGCTATTGACAAATATTTGTATATTAATAAATGAATATTCCTAATAGAAGATCGGGATCCTGATTTATGCCATAAATTAATAGGTGAATCGCTGGAGTACTACACCTCTCTGCCTACCCCTTCCGGGAAATACAGGTAGAATGTTATGATGTTATGTTAATAAATTTC
>DVOY01000224.1:0-13043 GCA_018237585.1 Apyrrothrix maculosa | reverse complement strand
AACTACTGATAATAGACGCGAGATATATAAACGTATTGGTTTGTAAAATGAATATCCGCTTGGGTGTCGCACAACCACTTGCAACCACTTGCAAAAGTATAAAATAAAAAAAAAATAGAGTCCTTGGTGGGACTGGAAAAAAGGGCGGGAAAGAAAAAACAATATGGCGGTAACGACGCGTGCGCGGCAGTTCTTTATTTAATAATCATGGAATTACTAATATTTTTTGAATAATTAGACAACTGAAGTTAAACTAAAAGAAAGTGTAATTAACAAATTCAGTGGTTTGTTAACAATAGTTACAACACTGACTGACAGTAAGTTATATATACTGTATGTTGTCGTGTTTTATTGAAACTTCTCTTAATGTGGCTAGTCTAATTATCAGGAATGATCCAACCCTACCCTTCAGAAACACAAAGGAGTTCAGCGGGCTATTAATATGATACGCGTTGTTTTAGGACTGAAACGTAACGGTCTTTCGCTTCGTTTATGTGGTTGAGATATTACAAGCTTAATTATCCAAAGTTATAACTAGTGCGCTATTTCTTTTGTGAAATAATTAACTCTGTAGGGAACTGTAGGGTTGAGTGTTTGATTAACAAATGAATGTCGAAGAAACTTACAGAGTAGTTTATATCTATTTTAACTGTAAACGTACTGATATTGTTGTTAAAACAATATGTCTTGATCTGAATGATTTAGTTGCTGGATACTAAAAGCGGCCGTTTTAATTTCTATATAGTTTACGCACATATTTGTGACCAAACTAGAATAAGACAGATACTAGTTTTAAAAAACTCACATCACGCCTGTAATCCCCGAAGAGGTAGGCAGAGAAGTGTAGTACATTCCCACGTTTCACCAGTTACGTTTACGTCCCATAATAGAATAGGTGGTTAGCCAATTGCCATACTGTACACAAATCCAGACACCGAGCCACTACTAGAAATTTTAAGTTAGAAAAATCCAAAAGCACCCTGTCCGGGATTTGAACACAGGACCTTTAGATCGGCACGAGGTAGTTTTTAGTTAATGCCTTCTTTCTATACCTTCATACCTATAGTAAAGGAATAATATTGATCGTCACCATTATCTTCAATCCTTTCTATCGTTACACTTATGGACACGGGTTCTTTCAATCCAAGCACGAGCTGACAGACTTCCCACGTCTTGCAGAGCATTATGCAAGACTCCAAGATGGTTTCCTAACAATATTTTTTTTTCTCTCTTACAACATTTACCCTCTATTTTCCCTTAAAATGCATATAATTTTGTAATATCTTCGCGCGCACTAGTCTTTGAACCGAAAACTGTATTAACAAACATTAAGCTGTCATTAGGATAATATTACAGACTGTCCTTGCAGTTTCTTGCACAATTTTATACTGTTGTAACATTACTAATATTGAAAAGAAGATTTTATTTAATCGATTACGCATACCTCAAGAGTACGCTGTTATTGTTAAAATATCATAAACGAGTAATCAAGTCTTATCATATTGGAGCATCAGCAATCCTTGCCTACGTAATCAACGTCTCATCCGCGCCGGTAGATCTCACGGTTCGATGCTTGGCTTAATACTGAGCTACAGTGTTGGCAATCTCATTTATGTAGATGCTGGCATATTACAATTCTCTAAGTGTATATTATAAAATTTCTGCTATCACCTGAGAGTTCTCACAGAGGAACATGTCCAAGGTAGAGCGAACTGGAGGGAACGGGGTAGGAAAGCGGACCCTGAAACGGAAACCGTATGATGACGATATTAAAAACAGTTTTTTTATGTCTGCCAATGTTCTATGTGTATTACACTCATCTGCCTATATCTTCGGGGATTACAGTAATGATGTTACATAATTAAAATTATTAGTTAATCAAAAAAAGAACACAAGAACAAAGTGTCTTCCCCTTAATAGTGACAACAAGAAATGTGTGTCCAATTAACATATTCTTAGCTATAGTCTATTTAGCAAATTAAGTTATAATTAAATTACTCAGTAGCCTTGTAGGTTAGATCGTAATTTTTTGAAGAAGTGCCTAATCGGGCGCATCTTAGAACGAAAAAAAAACTTTAAATAACTTAATAATCATTTATTTACAATGAGTTTCGTATTGAAATGAATATTTTAATTCGGTTGCATTTCTTGTACAGTGAGTGTGTGCCAGAAGAAGAGCGAATATTAAATTCGTCTCACATTTCAGAATATAAGCCAGAACTATTTTCTGTACATATTATAAGTAAGTCCTTGAGTGCTAATCTGCATCCTAAATCTTAAGAACTTTATTTCTTGTTACAAAAGTCCTGAAATTTTTGCGTCTGCTGTTCCTCCAGACGTATTATAGTCAGGGAGGCGGCAAAAGTCAATGAATGATAATTATAATAATTAATAACGCTTATTAAATGTACGTGTAAGTACACATAAACCTCTTTTATGTCTATTTTATTTATTTATTGCCTGCTTCGTTGGTCGTGTTGTTTGTAAGCGCGACTGCCGACCGGGAGGTCTGGGTTCAAATCCCGGACCGGGTTCTATTGGATTTTTCTATCTTAGATTGTCTAGTAGAAATTTCTAGTAGTGGTTCGGAGTCTTATTTATGCCTGGTGTATGGAAATAGTTAGAATTGGACTTAAAAGTAACTGGTGAAACGTGGGAGTGTACTGCACTTCTCTGCCTACATCTTCGGGTTTACAAGTGTGGTTTTACGTTCGTTTATTTATTTATTCTTTATTGAAAGTTAAAGAAGACGAAGGCAGAGAGCGCAATTATCATTAAATCCGCTTTTTATACAACCATCTTAGCAATGGCGTAATAAAGAAGAAATGCTTAGGTTACAAAAGGCAGACTTAATGCCTAATGACATTCTCTGCCAGTCTGCTCGGCATTTGAAATAAAATTGATGAGGGATAAATAAATACTGGCACTAAACTAAAGTAGCTTCACGCACAATATTCCTAAACAAAACTCCACAGCACGTGGGTGTAACCTCAGTCAGACAGAAATTTTAATAAGATTCAGCTGCAAAGTTGAAGATAAGACGCTGTGGCGATGAGATTAATTCGAGTGTCTAATTAGAGGAACGTATATTATATTTGCATCTGGTAATACTACTTCTGGGGATCTTACAGCTAAAATTATTCAAACACTAATATTTATTTGCGGGTGGGACGTATTTAATATTAGATTCGCAGTAATGATTTTAAGGTATCTCTGATTCTAAAGTTTATAATGGAAAATATGTACAAATATACGGTCTATGGCATGTTCAGAGGCTGTCTATTTGTGATATTATATTAACGTATTAAAACTTAGCTGTGTGTGTAATTACTAAAATGTTATATCAAAAGCTTATATGGGTTTTATATCACTCCCGCTCATTTTCCATCATGGAAGATTCTTAAAAAATCCCTTTTTAATCTTACATATTTCGTTTTTACAGAATGAATATTTTTATTACATTACAAATCATTTGTGACTACCATTAAATCAGAACAACGATTTATATTCATAAGCTCGACAGAATTACGAAAATACTCTTCTTTGTTCAGCAATGCACGGCCATGTTAAAAATAAAATGAGCGTGCGATATAAAAACCGCAACAAAGCAGAAAATACAGGACCAAGCGGCAGTGGGTATAACGGCAACGAGTTGTGGAAAGTTGAATTGTGTTAAGGTAAACACAGACGAGACCATAATATGTATTATAGCAAGGCATAAGTTACAATATATTTTCTATAGTAACGTAAAATAAAGCCTGTAATCCCCAAAGTGGTAGGCATGTAGTACATTCCCACGTTTCTTAAGTTACGTTGACGTCCCATTATGGGATAGGTGGTGAATTTATTGCCATACACCGGGCACAAATAGAGACTTTGAGCCACTACTAGAAATTCTAATTTCAGAAAAATCCAATAATACCCGACTCGGGAATCGAACCCAGTATTGGCAGTCGGGCTCGCAACCAACACGACCAACGAGGCAGTTGAGTATTTTCTATAGTAATGCTCTTTAATGGTATATCGTAGCTCGTTAAGTTTACTGTATTATGTAGATTATTTTAAGGTTGCAACAGACGAAGCTATAATATGTATTAATATATTAAGCTATAGTGTTATATTACAGCAAATTTCCCACAGACGGTATCTATGCTATTGTACACATTATTCCTAGCATTATTTGAGTAATGACATGTCTTGCAATACCCAAACGTTTCTTGTTATATATCTTCACATATTTTGACGAATGAGAAAGAGATATGTATTACAGCTACGTGCGCGGTCACGCGAGCGTTACTACGGAAAATATATTTCAACATATCTGCTAAGCAGTGCGGAAGCCCGGGTTCAAACCCTGGTGCGCACCTTTTTACAAAATGTGCGATTTAAGATTAAATGTCACTTGCTATATTTGATGAAAGAAAACATCGTGAGGAAACATAGACACATTAGAGTTCATAAAAAAAATGTTTTCTAAGGCGTGTGAAGTCTGCCAACTTGCATTTGGCCACCATGGTAGACTATGGTCCTATGGACTGTGGCCCTATGGACTATGTCCCTATGGACTATGGCTCATTCTGAGAGGAGACCAGTATCCAGCAGTGGAACGATGAAAAGGGTCGGCAGAAAAAAAAACCTCAGTGTATTTAGGTATAATATATATTAGAGTTAAGTCTGTAACGAGCTTTGCTTCGCTACTCTTTAATTTCGTCGCCGCCACTGCTGTTTACGGCTAGTCTCTGAAAAGACGAGCTCAAAAATGCTATTTATCACTAGATACCGGATTATATGCTATGCAGAAGCTTGATATATACACACATGTAGGGCATCTGCTTAAAATTTAAATAAAAAAGTAAGTAATAACGACAGGTCCGGACGAATAGAGCTATTTGCCAATCGATTGTATCTGTTTACCTCATAAGGTATCAGGCGTGATAATATAACAGTAATGATATTAATTATGTTATATGAGCAACTGTCATAAAAACAGCTCTTTATAATACAGACGAATTTTTATTACGGTCGCGTTGGATTGCTATATCACTTGATGGAACATGTAACGCAGCCTAGGTAGTAGAACGCTTGTCTAGAAATTGGCTAATCGCGCTTGTTTTGAATGATTCCTTATAAATAAGTGCCGAATGTAAACGTATTTCCACACTTGTGACGGCCAGTGTCAGTTGCTGCCTCTGATACTGAAAGTATGAACTGTCACGGTCAAGCGCACGAGTCAGGACCTCGCATTATTCTGGAGTACTTGATAACGTTATGATACTGATATTGGTCAGATGATGTTTTCCACGGTATAGTTATGCTTGCCGAATTTCGAGAATTTGATATTAGTAACTCTTAGAGGCTTAGAGGCTGTTCATTAATCAAAGTTAGCGAGGAACTTTAAAAATCCTTTTCGCATTCATTATTAAAGTACAGTACAGATGGTGAAAGTGCATTTCATGCAAATTTGCATGAGAGTATCGGTGTAAAAATGAGAAAGAGTTTGCTCCGATGGTTCGGACGTGTTGAGAGAATGGCTGCTGCAAGAATGACGAACCAGATATACAATGCGAATGTAGATGGACGCATGTGCCGAGGGAGGCCAAGACTCACCTATCTGAACCAAATAAATCAAGTGCTAACTGATGGGGGAGTAAGAAGTCTTTGAAACCGGCGTGCATGTATGAAGAGAGTGATGCATGTGGAAGAAGCACGACAGATCTGTAAAGATAGGGGTATTTGGCACTCCGAGCTCTCTGCCTAAACCGTAAGTTACCAGCGTGAGGATATGTATGTATGTATGTACAGATAGTGAAAGTATTATTCTCCTTTGCTTAGTCATTTTATACAACATTTGAGTACAGTATTTTACATACGTTCTTTCGTCTGTAGATTGTAAAATATAAAGGTACTTTTTCAATACATGATTTTACCACTGGCTCCTAAACTAAGTTTTAAGAACTATCTATCTTTGTCTTTAGCAATTACTAGTCTTTACTAGAGTATTACAGTATAATAGAACACAGTACGATATAAATGTCCAATATAATGAAATATGCCAACACGAGACCTGTTTGTTGATTGACTGAAATCTAATTTTGTATAAAATCAACAGTACTGGTTCATAGTTTGTTTAACAATTTTGTATTGTTTACCAAACGCCTAGCTGTTTACACTATTTTAATTTTATCGATAATTCTGATAAACTACAAAACTTCGTCATAGCTCAGTTAATTAATTTTTAGAATCGAGTAAAGTATTCGCTATTCTTTTAGTAAATTCTTTTAGTATTATTTTAGTATCCTTGGGTTTTCGAACTGTTTCTTTCTCCACATCTTGTTGAACGATTTTCGCTTGGTGTCTGTCAAGTTTCCCGCGGCAAAATAAATTTTCCCTGGGAAAAAAATTGCTTTACTCTCGTAGCAGATACCAACATAATCTACTACAGATAATATGCAAGACTTCTTGTTAGAGATGTTTCTGAGGGATAAATTATACAAGCTGCATAGATACTCCTTTCTATCAACAGTGATATATAGCGATGAGAAAACAATACAATACATAAATGCCTTTGTTTCGTTACTTTCAATACAATACTGGTTGCAATAGACCGGTGTGCCGCATCGAACTGTTCGTTTTGCGAAATAACAGCGAGTTAATAGCATCCCTTTGTGTATTGTTAGTTTGTTCAGCGGCACGTGTTCGCGCGCGCCGTGTAACTGCAAACAGCGGAGGCGAAATGCATCACAAATTATTTACCTAGTAAATTCTACGTAATAATACTGTCTTTAACTGCACTAAATGGTTTACTTACCGGTATATTGCGTTTATTTTGCAATGTTACCGGTCAAAGTTACGTACAAAGATATCGGTGTTACCAGTAAAAATTATGTACAGTAACGGTGAAATTAAATTAATAACTAAAACTTCATCCATCCGTCCTTTCGTGGTACAATGCTAGATATAGACGTCCCGCACTGGCGGCATACCATCCAGTACTGGATGCACTAGTAGTTCTGGAAATGTTAGTGGGAAGCCGAAATGCTGTGCATTTGTGTAGATGGATGTAAAATTTTTGACCCTGTCGCTAATTATAACCAACCAAAAGACTAATTACAAAACCATTGCGTTTATATTTACTTGTACAAGTTAAAAAACGATAGTAATTTCATATTTAATTCTAACTTGTACAGGATTACTTATTATAGATCTTTACGCACGTGTTTTAAAAAAGAATAGTCAAAAAACTTCAAAGACATTTTTGCCGGGCTGACTCCTGCATAAATGCTGTCTGCTGTCTGTCTGCTGTCGAAATCCTGTCCTGAACTGAAAGCAAAGTTTTTAAAGCTTAAATTTTAAAAATGTATTAATCGCTACAATTGTTTTAACAGGAGTAAAAATTAATTTCGATTGTTGAAGCTATCCAAAAAATTCTGCTGGTTTGTTATTTTGTTATCTTTTCGAGGATTGTATTCTTACGTCGATATCCGTGTCTTGTTACCAGGAGTTATATGTAGTTTATTAACAGGCTGGGAGCAGATTCACTGCGGAGGTTAAAACCGAAATAATTGAATATTTACCTCAACATGTTAATTAATGGGGCCACGTTTATTGCGTAGATAATTATCGAATGCGCTGTATTTATTAACTCTGTATAATTAATAGCACAAGCTTCTACGGAGCGTTTGAGAAACGCAATAGCGAATGATAAATTATTGAAGATTAATCACTCGGGGTTTAGTATTTTATACTTAGAAATTTGTGTTTCGTAGTAAAGGAACGAAGGCTAAATGAATAAATATACATATTTAGTTCAAATCGTCACGTAACGTTACTCATGTTATCCCCGAAGAGGTAGACAGCTGAGTGTAGAACACTTCCAGGTTTCACCGGTTATGTTTGTGGCTCACATACATAACCGGTACATACAGCTCATAAGGGGTGAGTCTATTGCCATACACCGGGCACAGACCCAGAGTCCAAGGCACTACTAGAAAATCTGAGTTAGAAGAATCCTATAGTACCCAACCCGGGATTTGAACCCAGGACTCTCGATCAGTAGTCGCAATTGCAACCACTCGACCTATGGGTCAGTTAAAGTCAAAATCAAAATTAATTTACCGTCTGATTACCATTTTGTAATGTGTTTATAGTATGTGATACAAGTTTTTTTTATTCATGTATAATGTCATTGGTTACTCCGAAATGGTTGTCGGATCTCGATGCAATCTAAAGTTAAGGGGTTTCCAGACAAGAAATCGATAATATCAACGTTATTATAAAGTTTATAAAGTTATAGCAGTGATAGGCTAGTGGTATGAAATTCAGCCTCTCACTCCGGGAGGCCGGGTTCAAATCCGTGGCGCGCACCTCTTTACAAAATGTGCGTTTTAAGTTTTAATATCACTTGCTATAACGGTGAAGAAAAACATCGTGAGGACACGTGCACAACATTTATTATAGCAAAAGCCCTTGCATTTTTAATTATAAAATTACAGTTGCATTGCAATAATTGTCAGTACACTGTTAAGAAAATTAAAATATTTTAGTATAGGCTATAAAGTAAGTTTCATTAGTAACGGTTCAGTATTTTGAAATATATTATTGGTTAAATTTCATATTAAAATATAGTTACCCGTACCATTAACTCGTAAACATATATAGCTATGGGATATATTAAGATAGATAATACATACATTAATAAAAAGAAAAAAATTAACAGCAAAGGCGGCTTTTTCACACATTTAAAGTGTTTTATTATTTTACATTTTTATGACAAAACACGTACGTAAAACCATAAAAAAACTGACACATGATCGACTAACTCACAAAACCATAACAAAAGAAACATGACATACGAACAGATATTTAAGTAATTATTGGTTATTAATTTATTGGAAACAACGTATCAAATTATCGTAGCATTAAGTAATTTTAGAAAAATACTTGATGTTAAAGGGCTACTGAAATGTGGTTCTACTGTGCTTACAGTATTTTTATCGTCCATAATTTTTCCCTTGCTTTCAGAATTCGCATTTCTGACCGTTGAAAAGAAATTGTTCAAACGTTTGCGCAATCCAATCAAAAAGCTATTAGTTTCGTTAACGTCGGAGTTTTCCAATTTCTTTGTTTCAGGATTCCTATTAATTTTGTTATTATTAGCATCGTTAGTGTCAACAGTTCGTCTTTTCCTTCGCGACGGTACACCTTTTATCGCATCCTCGTAATCGTCGTCATCCCGCGGTGGACCTTTCATATCTTTCATGAAATTTTCCTCTTTAAAACTATAACAAACGAGACAGTATATTAAATTTAAATAAAATAAATATTTGCCGATTTAAATGCAGTGTAGAACTAAAACGCTGAAAAAAGGTGAAATACCTAAAATGAATGCAAAAATGTACTAAATTAAAAGAGCAAAATGGAACTAAAAAGACGAAAAAAGATAAGTTAAATGAAAACAAATGAGAAACTACCGTATTTGAAATATAACAAAAACA
This sequence comes from Apyrrothrix maculosa, assembly GCA_018237585.1. NCBI lineage: Eukaryota > Metazoa > Arthropoda > Insecta > Lepidoptera > Hesperiidae > Apyrrothrix > Apyrrothrix maculosa. The sequence goes on along the minus strand of DVOY01000224.1, from coordinate 3,549 downwards.
AGTGTTAGGTATACTTGTTTTCATATCACATAATTGTAGCGTGCAACTTAAAAGATGATACAAAATAATTATCAATTTCCACAGACCTCGGTGCATCGAATTTGTCCAATAAAAGTTTATCTTTAAAAGTGTCCATTTCTTCATCTATTGATTTTGGAACGCTAGGTTCTGATGTTGCTATTACGGGTAATATTTGTGTGGTAAAAGTGGGCCGCCGTCTGGTTGATGCCTTAGGTCGGCTCGGTCTAACTGGGCCGGCTCTTGGTGTAACAGGCATCGGATACGTTGGCCTCTCGTCAAATGCCCCGAACATGTCTCCGGTAAACACATCCGGTGGTAATTTGGGAAGCCTCCATTTATCAGGTTCGTTTATATCTTGACCGGGAACTGCCCAACGGGCTGAATTGCTTGGTGAAGTCTGTATGTTGGGTCTGTTCATTGCCATAAATCTCCGACCGGGTGCCAAGTCAGCAGGGTTCACAGAAATTTGCGGCATGTACCTTTCGTCTATAACAATTTCTGTGGACTGAGTAAAAGAAATTCAATGGCAGGTGAAAGAATAATAAAACAGATGTACGACGCAAATTTTGAGACATGCAGGTATCGAAGAAGACCAAGACTCTCCTATCTTGATCAAGTAGGTCGGTTTTGGCAGTCCTGGTAGTCAGGAGTCTCCGAAGAAGGTGCGTTTGTATACAGTGAGTGATAGATGTAAAAAACGCAGGTGAGGTATGTAAAATAGAGTATAACAATTAATATTTGTTTGTACAATACGACAATGTCCTACCTTAGTTTGTCCTTTAATTATCCTGTGCCGAGCATCATCTGATTTTCTCATATTAATTAGAGTTTGTATGGCTTTCATTTCATCCAGAGACCCCATAGAATATCTAGAAAGAACCTGTAACCATTCAATTTGAACATAAACATTACATAAGCCACGTGTTTTTAAATGTGGCACAAGATTAAGTCAATTTCTGGGAGACCTGCAAATTCACAATCCCTGGTCATATATGTATGAGAATTCTACAATAATACTAATGTGCGTATGTTCTAAGCATGTTTAATCATTTGGGTGATTAATAAATATATGCAAATTTTTATATAATGTAACATAACGCTTGTAATCCAAAGAGGTAGGCAGAGGAATGTAGTACATTCTCACATTTTACGATTTAAACCCAGACCTGCCGCGCTTCTACCTATTTGGCACTCCCTACTCTTCGTCCCGCCTGTAATAGTTACATTTCTTACTTAAATGTACCTATATATCTAGTTTTTTAGCCGCCTGGCTATCATAACACAAGTACTCTTTACGTTCAATTTGGAATCAGACGGCCAAGTGTGGAGATATCCTAAGGTATTGTTTTAAGAAAACATGGATAATTTACCTCATCTGTATTAAGTGTCATTTCAGTATCGACAGTGGGGGTGGCCGCAGGTGCTTTAGCCGTGAGCTTCATTAGGGAACCTTCGAATCGGTTACGGTCGTCCGACTCATAAATAGAATCGTCTAGTCTCCGACCGGAACGCACCGGAGTATTTCCCTCTTCTGGTGCTCCAGTTCGAACTGAGAAAGGCGGATAATAAAATGACTGTTTATAAATTGCACAGAAAATCAGCAATATTCAAATATTAAAAATAACTTTCAAGTCATTAGTAATGTATAAAATTTAATGTATTGTTATCAAGTACATTGTAATATAAATCTCGTTACATTGTGGTAGGTTCACACGCTAGAACAAGACGCGTCAGACTCGTTTAGTCCTCAGCGCTAACGATATATCACTGAATAATCTTATGGGTCGTAATGAACAACTACTCATTTGCAATGAATTTTTCAATCAGTAATCATATTTCCGTCAATGTATGTACTCGTAGTTGCGGGCACTTTCTACCCAAGCGTGCTACATCCTCGCTACATCTAGCTTACCGTTCGATGAGGTTGTAGTCAAACGCGAGTCTATTAAAAAAACATAAGATCTCACGGTTGTTGTCAGCGATGTGGCCGGCCACGGGCAAATGACCGCTTCGACGCCATTCCATGTCATCGCCGATTTCGTCATCGAAAATACCACGCTTCAAATAAACGGATACGTTGGTCTCTGAAATCAAAAAGGTATGTTATACGAAGAGCACCAGTGATATTTTTTAGCGATCAACGATTACATCCACCAAAAGGATTAGCAGCCCTACAGCAGCAGTAAAAGCAGTTTTACAGTAGCAGCACCAGATTTAGAGAAGATATAAAATATTTACTACGATGTGCGGGAAACGAAATATTTCGTTGATTAAATTTATTATTTTGGAGAAGTGAATAAGATTCCGCATTACCCAGCCGTCCTGGTCGATTGCCAATTGCGTAAAATTAAATTTATTCAGACAAATTTTGGCCTTGTATCTCTCTTGTGTCAAAATCTTTTGTTAGCGAATCGTTAATTGTTAATTTCGTCGCTAAGATATGCAAAAATCTTCAACAGTATCAAATCTAAGGTTTAATACGCTAAAGCGGGAGTAACGACCTCAGAAAAATAGAAAGTATGTATTTATTAGATGCTAACATAGCAAAATTCTTTGTACATTTGCCGTCGCTCTAACAATATCAAATTAAAATTATAGTTATTGTAAATTTAATAGTGTAAACAACCTTTCAAGTCGATGTACTCAGCTAAAGAGTAGTTGTAGCCCAGGGCGATGCCAGACATGGATGCGGTGACGAGCGCGCAGCACACCGCAGAACTTATGCAGCAAGACATTGTAAATGTCCACAGTCTGCGGAACAGACTCATTCATTCATAATTGACAGTCATTTCAATTCATAACAGACAGCATTCATAATTGACTACATTCTATGGTTCATCAAACGGTCATCGAGAATATTCCTACAGCTTTTCTTCAACACCGCTGTTATACTTTCAATGGGTTACCAGTTCGTTGCGAAATTATGTCGTTAAATTCTTTCGAACGAAAACTTAATAAATTGTTAACGTTACTGACAAATGTTATTACAGTGTTGAAGGTTACATCACTGTTAATATTATTGTTGTGTAATTTAATTTAATTTAGACATAATTTGATACTATTCGATTGCTTCTAAGTAGGTATACACCTTTTACTCGCGCACATACCGCGGAAGTCCTCCCTGCTAAGATGGGCGCCTATTAAGATTGGATTCGTTTTTAATCTGTCAATATCATATATTTGAATGAGGGAAAGATAACCTCTGTATCAGATCGATCATCCAGCCGCAGCAAGTGAATAGGCAACACATGGTAATGCATTACACCGCCGCGCTTCGTTCTTCAACAAATCTGAAATAACAATTTGTTTTTGACTTAACATAATAGGGGCTGTACATATGTTTGAGGATTAAATAACATTTGAATAAGTACACTGCGACAATACATCTGAAACCGATGTTATTATTCATACCTATTATTCATACCTATTATTCCTACCTATCACAAGTTTCTTCTGAAACTGAAAAGGTGGGCACCAGACACTTTATGTATATTACGATAGTGGTTGAAATAAATAATTTTGAATTTG